>JBBPMS010000004.1:179425-196046 GCA_038090435.1 Phylloporus scabripes | reverse complement strand
TCGTATAGTGCAGACTCAGGAATAGCTCTGTGATATCCAAACTCGAGCAAGCTCTTCGTGCAAAGGGAAAGCAAAACATACCCTGCTTGGACCGCAGCCAACAACGCTTGATACCTAGGCGATTCCGTGCGCCCCGGTTGGGTGCTTACTACTCCCATCTCTGACGTCCCGTCATCAATCGGCAGATGAACGGGGCCACTCTTCTTTCCTCTGCCCACTAGCGCTCGGCTTTGTGTGGCCGCTCGACTTGTGGAGTAGGCAATTGCCAGGAATGTAAACACCGCACCAAGCACGACCGCCGTCGTCCCTGTCGTGCTTGACCGCGTAAATGGGTTGCAAGAATCATGCGCATGGTTGGTCACAGCGGATGTGATGAGGTATGTACAATAGGCGGCCACCATGCCGGATTGAGCAAGACCAGAGCGTGGGTTCGAATCTTGCACAACTGGGTGGATGGACACGATGGTGCTGATGATGCAGAGAGCGAGATTAAATGATATGAAGAAGCGATTCTGCGTGCATCCAGAGCCGGCAAAGTATCCATAGAGGACGCCAGTGAGGGTGATGGTCGTGATATACATCAAGGCTGTAGAGCCAATGAGGATCCACTGCCAAAGAGTCGAATCGTATTTCTCCCAGTTTTCCAAGCAGGTCTCTGACCAAGAGTGCGCAAAGTCGACCAGGAGGACAAGTCCAAGAAGGATAAAGATTGTCGCGCCAATGAGAGCGACATAGTCGCCCCAAAAAATGAAGAAGCCGTTTGGAATAAAGAAGGTGACAACCACCAACACTAACCAGAGCAAGACCTTGGGGCCCCACCAACTGCGGGCAATGAGCAACTGGGGATAAGCACAAGAGGAGTCAAGCTACCCGTTCTGTATCGCCGCGCGTTTATCCCGGGATTCCGTCACGCCGATGAGGGACAGACTCAATAGGGAATGGAAGAGCAATAATGCAAAGCAAAGTCGATGAACCTAGAAAGAATATAAGAAAAGGGATAACAGAGGGCACGGACGATAAAGCGCACCGCGAGTACACCGTAGCACTTGCCCTCCTCGCACTCCATCTTGATGTAGTCATAGCTCCACTCTTCGATTTTGCGTATGGCAAATGGCGTTTTCATGAGCCACGCCAAAAGCGAATTGAGTATGAATATAATCTAACTTTGAGCTGTGGGATTGACCTATGGTAGAGTGAGGGAAGGACTTGCCGCAAACCCAATCCTAGTTGCGATGGACGAATTGCAATTGCATGACTTGCAGAACATGGATGCTGTGAATCTGGTGAGTGCGAGTATGAATTGCGCTGTGACGCACGGACCTGCGGTGCTGGTGAAACAGAATGCCAGACCCCCAAGGCATGATGTCGCTATTGTACCGAGTGGACCAGCGAAAGGAAGGGATAATAAGAGACCCATTGGACAACCAGACAACAGCCGTGTGAAAAAGGAAATAAATTCACTTCAACTATACTAGCCATCATGCTGCTACATCTTCCTTACATCGCAGTATACATGGTATATCGAACACTCTTCTACAAGACGAGGCATAATCCATAATTCTTATGCCTCGCCAGAATCACTAAAATCAGAGTAGAATTCCGTCTCACGCTCGTTGGTATTGCCGTCTTCGGATTGAACGAGCGTTGCATCGTCTGGGACCCGATCGTCCTCTGCAGCGACAACGCTATTTGGGACTGCATCGGCAGGAGGAATTCTGATCAACTGATTAGACCTGCTATCCCATCTGTATCTCGTCATAGTACCGGGTTTAGGGGAAGACCGTGGCTGAGAAGACGGAGGCGGCAGATGCTTTACATCGGCATCGAATTCACCCATATCAAAGTCAACTTCGGTCTCAGACTGCTGTGTACTCAGCATTCCTCCAGTCTCCCTTGTCATCTGCACGTCGGATTCGGCGAGTTCCTTGGGTTCATTAGGCGTCGCGTCAACGGATTCGTGCGAACAGCCTTGGCTGTTGGCGTATGACCTCGAAGAAGGACTGGGGGAAAAACCAGATATGAGACGCTCTTTGCGTCCCTTCGACGCAGACATGGCGACTGGCCGCAGCGGAATGGGAGGCTGATCAGGTAAACGCTAGAGAAAAACAACGGAACTGTCAACAAGTACTTCACGGAAACGGATGAGATAGTACCTCGAGTCGACAGCGACAAATGTCCTTTCCATTGCGCCCTTTGGCCGTCCAGTACTACAATTCAAGCCATTCGTAATTGAAATCCGACAGTATGAACGAACTCACGGCCGCGACCTTGTACAGTCCATCGTAACGGTACCCCTTTTGAGGCGCGTATTGCGAGGTACTCTGGTATGAACGAATGACCCGTAAAGGTTTTCCAGTAAGGAACGATACCTAGAATGGGATTATCAATGAGCGGATGTGGTCAGCGGCTCAACTTCCATACTATCAGTGCTTTGTTGTTCTGATGCTCCCAAGATTGATTCTCCGTCTGTGGACCCACGCGGAGCTAAGAAAAAATGCAGTTGATATCAGTTCCCAGCGAGTACGTCCAGTACGATAAGTAACATACACGTCTTGGGGGTATGGTGTTGGTCCATCGCTCCCTGCCGCCTGTGCCGGTATATATGCTGCCGATGACAGTCAGACAGACATTAGTATCTTGAAAGGATGTCCAAACATGACATCGCCCCCATCTTCGTTGTCCTTGTATTTGTTGGACAAGGAGACAGAATAAACGCCATCTGTGTGATTTCCGCATATCCCGGCCATAGGCGAGCGGTGAACCGCAGATTTTGAGCAATCGACACTGCGATGTCTTGATGCCGATGATTGAGACATAATGTAGCCGTGCTGCTTACCGTTTATCCCAATGAGTGAAAATCGGGACATTTGGTATGTGCCCGAAAGTCTTGCTATGGAAGAATCGAAAGTTAGCAAGAGATGGTATATCGAGAAAGATGGCAAACCCTAAGGCACGGAGTTGTGCCATACGTCGATTCTTCTCGGCTTTGGTCTCAGCATTCTCTGTAGGTGCCGGAGGGTTCGAATCTGGAGCAGTAAGTGGCAAGGAATCGCTGGGAGCGGTATTGATTTGAGCCTCTTCGTGGGGAACACTTTGTAAGATACTTTGAGGGAGTTCTGTGATGGTGGTGGTCATGGGGCAAGATGTATATGTACCTGCATCGCCTCGCCTCGTTAATTCGATTGGAATTTATAGCTGCGGCGCCAGTGATCGAGTTAGCATGATCGCAACTTATAGCTGCAAAGATAATCCACGACTCCTTCATGCTTGCAAGGAAACTGGATACGATCTTTTCCAGATAAGCATCGATGGAGTTCCAGATATCAAGTTTGCACATCACGCATGATTACAGGGCCGTCACAATGTCTGGGATGAGAGGCAATGGAAAGCAGTTTAGTATGGTGAGCGATCTATTCGACTACCCTCCTTGCACTTGAATGGAGATCCCAATGCGTTCGTCTGCTGGCCGACGTCCTCACATTGCCATGAGCCCACCCCGCGACTTTTTACGTATAACAGACAACAGATAACCTATTAGACTGATTGCCATGATTTTTTGTCGATGGGAGTACATACTCTCTGGACCGACACAGGACGTAACCGGATCACAAGGCGAAAGCTGAGGATACTGAGTTGCTATTATCGCACGACACTTGCCAGCTGGCATTGTCGCGATGGAGAAGCTAACTGGAATGTTTTACGCCACTGATGATAAGCACACGACCAGGGTTGGCTGTATCGAGTGGTGGTAGGCAGCCGTCTACGGTCGGTCAAGTCCGACGGTTCGCTTTCCCAAACAACGTGTCCTATTGACCACCTGGATTTAGATGCTATTGGGAGCTCCTTTTGGTGTGCTAATGGAAAGCCCGTGCCGGATAGGAGGGTAATGAGAACTTGAAATGACAAGTCGCATTGGTATGATCTCGCGGAGATATCTGTTGGAGATTTACCTTGGCGTGCTTCATAACGAATACGAGGCCTTTCCCTCATCGTGCTTAGTCAATAGTGCGCTTTGTGGAACTATACTTGGCAAGCGCCACGTCGTAATGTCAAGCTGAGACTCGGCTGAGACAAACAAAGCCGGACAAGCTGCGGAATTCATGACATCGTGGGTGCTGGGCACAGTCCCCATCAAGGCGGCCGTGGGGCGGTACCACACAGCGCTGAGACTCGGACTGCCCATTGTTCAGCGTAACTTGAGCCAAGTTGATGTGACCGTGTCACGTGCCAAGAATCAAATGCTTGGCAGTTAGTTTGTTCCCGGGTTTTAAACCACAGCAATTGTGCAGGCACTGCGGTGTCCTCCATCGACGAATCCGACTCTTCTCCCACCACCTCTGAGATTTCCTTAGCCAACCTTCACAATCCAGGCTCGAAATCCTGCACTATTTATGAAATGTTGACCAACTACCTATGGCGACAACGAACCAAATTTGAGGCGACTCTCGCATTCTCTATGCTAGAGCCTTGGGAGAAGTTTCTGTCCAGTATGTATCCCTCGCGTTTTCTCTTTCGCGTGCACCATTATCGAACATGATCTTACCGGACATCTGCAGTGGCTATTTTCATGTTTTTCGCGCTTCTTCTCCTCTCTGGGCTATACCAGTATCTGCCGCAGCATGTTTCTATCATGCGCCAGCGTGTGATCTACTACCTGTGGGGCCAAGACGGTGATGACCGGTTGCTGCGGCATCTCGTGGACCATCCTGCACTCAAGGAACTATGACGCGGGGCTACTGTGAGTGAGTTTTTCTTTGGTCCTCCGCGTCCACCAATGATAAATGGCAGAGACAGCATCCATTCGACTTTGATCATTCCGGCTATCTTATACCGACGATGTGTACCGCTCATATATATCTTAGTACCTTGTTCATCGATCTGTTGCATAACCTTGAGTGGGCGGCTACATTTGAAGCTCCGCCAGCCATACATGATACTCAGATAGAACTCCGCCAGCGCTTTTTTCCGTTGCCGTCTTTCGGCACACCGAGGGCCCCTTTGGCTGTTTTTCGTCTCACACTACACAACGCTAATAAACACGACCGACAATTCTCCAACCGTCACAGCCTTGTACTTGCGCCGCCAATGGTACGGGAGTCGGGTCGTATACGAAACTATCTCTGGAGGCGCAAGCTCGTCATCGAAACAACCTTTGCCATCAATGCCTTGGAGCCTTGGGAGAAACTCATCTTTTGTGCGCACACCCCCGTTTCAACCCATTGCTTTCGTTCATCGGTCCTGTCCTAGTCTCAGTTCTGTCCCTCTTTGCCTTTCTCCTGTTTAGGGGCGTATGCCGCATACTTCCTTCTCAGCTTTTCGTGCTGCAACGACGCGCATCGTATTACCTATGGGGACATGACGCAGACGATCGCCTCCTGAGATATTGGGTTTCGCCACCAGTCAAAGAGTTATAGGTTCTTTTGGGTCCGCGGACGTAAGTGTCCGTCTCCTCATGCCTGTCTCTTCTTGACCTCTGGCCACAGTGGTGCTTTTCCCCCTTGCTTTTAATGTTGTATCAACCCACCTGGCCAAGCGTTTCGATGCGCCACTGTCTCTCCTTGCTCCCTTTTTCGTGGACCTATACCAATCCTACGTCACGGTCTTACCATTCCTGTCTCCTACTGTCACCACTTGGCGCTCGAAAATACTATACATTATTCATGTTTACTGCAGCTCCTTTTTCAAGGAAAACCCTGGCATCCCCGATTGCAAGTCGTGTCCGCCCACCCTGAGCAATGCCGCCTCCGCGTTGAGGAATGGCGTCTGTGCCGCAGGAAACAGGTGTGATACATGCGTACCCTTCATCGTGTTGCGTTTCATCCCCGGGAGGCGAATATAGAGAAAGTCGGCGGTGCACTCGTGATGATCAACTGATCCTGACAGGTGTGCGTGCCCGTACTTGCTTTGCACCGTATGATCGCCCGGTAGTATTTGTTGCTGGTATCGGGGTCAGGCTGCATATGAATTCAAATCATGCCATGCCATGAATGGTCAAAATTACTTTCTGAGATATACATGTGGTCGTGATGCAAATGAAACGTGCCATGACGAACAAAAAGACCGTGTGTCGCGCAGCCCCTGCCAAATGTGTAGTCGAAAGCCAGAATAAGTTATTACCTACGTTGGTTTACGATGATGGATAAGCTATCTGCAAGGAACCAAATGATATGCAAAGTGATGAATGTGTTGTAACTGCATGCTTGGTGGATGGACGTCTAGTGGAAAACGTGGTACAGGGCCCAGTCCTGCGTTCTTCTTGCCGATTACCATGCAATTAATATATAGATCATTGGGTAACGCAGTACCCGTTCGTGATAGGATCATGAATTAGAATGCACCAGTTCAAACAACTGAGGGCGAGGGTCGCAGGCGATGGCCACTCCATTTCTGGAAAATCGGGTCGTCCGCTCTTGTGTCCGGGTGGATTTGGAACCGGCCCTCCCAGAGCGCCGCCGCCGACTTAGAGGGATCATACCGTGCCGGGTCGGAGAGTGTGCCATGCGTATGTGGCGCCCAACCTGCTCCGATCGAAGATGCGATTAACGTAGGAACCATGGTCATGATGGATGGTCTTGTTAAGGAGCGTCAGCGTAGAATCAAGACCAAGGAGGGGGGCGACGAACAGAGGAACTCTACGGTCACTGTGCACACGTGCCGAACGACTCTTCCAGACAAACGACGACGAACGCAGACGGGCACCACGGAGGTTGGCAAAGGTCGCCAAATTGTCGCGAACAAGTTCAATGGCTTCGTTCCATTCCGCGTCCGGCTTGACGGTGGGCAGCGCTTCGGGACTCGGGAGGAGTCTCAAAAGGACGAACAGTCGTTCGAATGGTCCATTTGGTAAAAGCCGGATGAGAGCACCCAGGGGGATGGACACCAGGCCAAGGGCTAGAGAGACGGCCCATTCAACACCACCGATGTGCGTTACCTGAAAGGCGGCACCACCGATAAACACGACGAGGATTTGGACGGCGATCTCTGCAGGACGATGATTAGGTAAAGAAATGCCGGATGCAAGATACGGGATTACCGATGAATGTAATTACAATGAAATACCAATTTTTCAGTATGCCATCGAAAATGTTGAGCTTGTGGTCCAGTCGCCTCGAATTGAAAGAGTTGGATATCTGTGCAAAGACAAAGATATTGAATACCACGGTCTGCACAACCGTGTCGTTTGTCGAAGTATCCTCGAGCCCGAGTATCTGCAGACCAAAGAAGTGGAAGACGAGGGTGATGACAATTTGATACGTCGACTGTAAAAATATTTGCTTGTACATGTCGACGGTGAATAGCGGTGCCATCAGCTTGTCTGGCTTCCTATTGAGAAGAACAGGGGAGGCAGGGTCGGTGGCAAGGGCAAGAGCAGCAAATGTGTCCATGATGATGTTGATCCAGAGCAGCTGAACAGCCGACAAGGCAGAAGTTTCCGACGACGACACGATGGCGGTGATAGACGTAACAACGACGGCGGTCACGTTTGTAGAGAGTTGAAACTGCAGGAATTTCCTCACAGCATCATTTACGCACCGACCCCACATGATGGCTTTGACGATCGATGAGAAATTGTCGTCCATGAGGATGACGTCGGAGGCATCTTTCGCTACTTCAGTCCCAGCGATACCCATGGAGAAGCCCACATGCGCGGTCTTGAGGGCGGGTCCATCATTTGTACCATCACCAGTGACTGCGACGATCTCTCCCAAAGAACGCAGCTTCTCGACTAGAATCTTCTTGTCTTCAGGGGAGGAGCGCGCAAGGACCTGGAGCCTAGGAACGACATCGAGCATCTCTGCATCGTTCAACTGCCGGAACACGGGACCTTCCATAATGATGCCGCCCGCCGTGAATATCCCGCATTGGGAAGCGATAGAACGGGCGGTAAGGACATTATCACCAGTACACATCTTGACGGTGACGCCGGCCTTCTGGCAATCTGCAACAGCCTGTCGAACGCCCTCACGCAAGGGATCTTCTATGCCAAAGATCCCGACGAGAGTGAGCTCACGAGCAAGTTCTTCATAAGGTATCTAAAGAACGGTGAGAAGGCGAGAAGGGCGAAATAGATTAACACACATCTTCATCTGCATTCCGGTGCAAGTACGGTGGAGGCCAGGTGGCAAAATCACGGTAGCATATAGCGATAGTTCGGAGAGATTGATTGGCGTAAAATATGATCGTACGCGAGACGTTGACTTCACCGTACGCGTCAATTTCCGCGGTCCCTACGACAGCATCTTCATCGCTAGCTTGATTCGCGTCCGGTGAAGCAACAACGTGGCGAACACATAGTTTTGTGAGGATTTCACTCGCTCCTTTCACATATAGTCGGTGACTGCCGTTCCTCAACTTGACGACGACGCCCATAGCTTTGCGATCACTCGAAAAGGGGAACATTTGAATAACGTCAGCTGCATCACGGATTTCCCTGTGGTTTGGGCAGTTGAGCTGCTTGGCGAAGTTCAACAGTGCTATCTCTGTCTTGCTCCCTATAAATGTTATTTGGTTAGTCACAGGATCTACATCTTCAAAGGCGGTCGAGTTGATGGCGATAGCTTCATTGAGAAGCTTGCGAAGCTGGGGTGAAAGAACAGAATTGATGGCGCTCTGATCGACAGAAAAATCTTGGTTGTGTCCCGAAAACGTGGAGCCTGTACTTTGGTTGGAACGATGCTCGTCGACTACGTATGCCTTTGAGTGGTTATGTTGGACATGTTGAGCAAACTTGGCGTGGATACCAATGGATCCTGCCACGACTGTCATGTTGTTTTGTGTAAGAGTGCCAGTTTTGTCTGTACAGATGACAGAAGCGTTCGCCATAGTCTCACAAGACCCAAGTACACGGACAAGAAGATTCTCTTTTGTCATGCGCTTTGTAGCGAATGCAAGTGCAAGCGTGACAGCAAGGGGAAGACCTTGGCGAATGTTAGCTCGAAATGTCGACGATGCGGTGTGTGACTCGCCTTCAGGCACAGCAACCACCACTAGGGTGACAGAGATGATGAGAATCTGTACGAACGCCATGCCCTTCTCATTCGCCGTTCTTGGAAGTAGGAAAGTCAGGCGGTGCATGCCAGCGCTACGAGAAGACTGACCTCTGAGGGTTATTCGTACCCAACTGAACGAAGAAGCGTATCATAAGAGCACCAAACAGAACGAGGCCCGCTACGCTTCCTGCTTTTGCAATTAATTCCGCAAGTGCATTCAACTTGAGTTGCAACGGTGTATTTTCAGTATCGGTTCGCAAGGCTAATATAGTGTGAGACACATCAAGGGGGTAGGGATGGGATCTTTCTCACCCATCATGATCCGCCCATTAAAACTCTTCGTTCCGACAGCGACGACGACGTAGCGTCCAACGCCTTCCAGCACCTTGCTACCGCTGATGACGAAACAATCCATATGTGAAGAGCCAGATAATGTTTGCTTTGGCTGCCCTCCGATAGTGCCGTCATCTCCGGGGTGTGCGCCCTTTTGTGCGTTCTTCAGGGCTAGGCAAACAGAATACGGTGCCTTTTTTATGGCATCCGCCTCTCCGGTAGCGGCCGATTCATCGCACTTGACGTTATGTCCAGAAAGGAAGATTCCATCGCAGGGGATTACCTCGCCCGGTTCTAGTAATGCAATATCACCAACCACGACCTCCTGCGAGTATACGTCAAAAAAAGGGTCATGATGATGAATGCAACGAACCTTGACGTCAATGAGATGTTCTCGACCATTGCGAATTACCTTGACGGTGCGCTCCTCCTTCTTCTGGTTGAGTGCTTCAAACTGGCGTTCTTTTTGCCAATCGTTGAGGGAGCCGACGATGACCTATAAAAGTAGTGAAGCGAGGGGACGAACAAACAAGAAGACGGCGTACGACGATGAGAATTGCGATAATGATTGCAACGCCTTCAACCCAGTCGACAGGTGGCTGGCCGGCAGGAAGGGTTGTGCCAAAGTCCTCAAATAAACCAAGTGCCAGTGATACTACGGCAGCTATTGATAATAATACCTATGAGTGTGCATGAAGAAATTGGCTCTGAAAAAGGAGGGCGTTAACGTACTAAAACCTTGTCCTTGAGTGCAAGCCACATGAGCCCGATGAGAGACGTCGTTGGGCGCTGTGGGAGATCGTTTTCTCCGTATATCGCCTTGCGGACTGCCAACGAAGCAGAGAATGGGTCAGAGGTCGTACGCGCATCAGTACCGGCCGCGGTTGGAGTGGAGTCTGGAACGGTTCCGCGTTTGCGTGTGTGTCGATCATGTCTTTGGGAAGTGCCTTTCCCCGCGCCGGGTTTAGGAGAAGAAGAAAGGTGGTCGTCTGGATGGTCAAGAAACAAGCCCTGTACGGGGTGAGTGCCGAGGCCGTCGAGGACGCGAGTGATGCCACCAAGTGCTTGGAGGGCGTCAAAGTCTTTGGGGTCCAAGAGACTCGCCAGTCGATTCGGGTCGAAAAGGAAAGGACGAGAGTCGAGCGCCGGATCCTGCGCCAGGCGAGAATCGAGATGCTGTGGCTCTGGGTGAGAATCGCCTTGGTTAGGCGTTGAAAAGGTTGTAGGGCCGTCAGAGGGAGATGGGGTTTGGAATTTGGATGGATCAGAGAGCGGGTGAGTATGGGACGCGATGGTTATACTAGTGGCATCGGATTTAGGTCGACGAATCTCACTGAATGGAATTGCGAGGTGATCGACTTCCGTTTCGTTAATGGAGTGATCGTCATGGGAGCTGGCAAACGTGGTTGTGCTGCCGTGGCTCCTGTGATGGGAGGTGTGTATAGCGGAGGGACTGAGGAGCTGGAGGGACGAAAGACCGGAGCGTTCGTCTGGCCTGTTGTCTCTGAGTGCAAGGGAGGTTGTGAATTGGACGGAGGAGTGGGTTGAGAGCGTCGGTGAGGGGGGGGGGAGCGAGGAGGAGGCGTAGTTGGAGGAGACGAAGGTGAGGGAGGGGGAGGGGGAGCGTGAGATGTCGTAGGACGCGCGGGGGTTGGGTGCGAGGAGGTCAGGCGGGGGGGGGGGGGGGACGTCTCGTACGAGGGAGAGTTCGGAGGAGAGATCGGTTGTGACGATCGCAGGGATGTTTGGAGGAGACATACGGACCAGGAGCAGAGACAGAGCAAACTACCTACTAAGTACTGTCCAAGTGTAGCATGACCAACCACGCGTCAGTGGTGACTACATTCGAATGTTCCATTAGAAAAGCACAGCCTTGTTCTATACGGAACACTTCCACCGCCACCCACGCTCCGCGAACCAGCTCAAGTCTGGTCGCATGTGGTGAACAAATACAATCCAGACAAACCCCCGTAAGTGTCCCATCTCGCAGTCGTCGTAGCCAGCCTTGCCAACTCGCCAATCTCTACACCTCCCTTATTTGGCTGCAGATCATTCCGCCCGTGTCCGCATTCGTCCGCTACGTCATCCCCTCCACCCCTTCCCCGACCGCCACGCCGTGTGTCCGTGTCCAATTATGTATCTTGAATACAATATAGTACTCCTCCTCCCCCCCTCCTCATGCTCACTGTCTGTTCCGACCCTGTCCGTGCCATCACCTCTTTCCTCATCCTCCCCGTGTCTTTGAGTTTTTGCCCATCACGTCACAGCCCTTCCCATCAAGCACGCCCTGGCAACTTCTAGGCCCGCCCCGTCGGCCACCGCTGCGTAATCCAGTTCTGAAACAAAACTCTTTTCGTAAGCAAAACCAGCTCGTAATCTAGCAAGAGCAGCCGCACAATCGTTCCACGGACATGTCGGAACTCACCAACGAGATACTACCGCACAAATGCTCTATCTCCTAGCGTTCATCGTATCGTCTCACCCAATAGTGCCGGTTCTCGTTCCGCTCAGTCCCTTTTTCCCTTGCGGTTAATTCCATTGGCTCATCCGGTGACGTGTGCACTCCATGCTTCCCAGGCGTGTCGCACTCGATACTGTCCCAATGACTGCACTTGACATCATGTTTGCTCATCTTTAATCGGTTGACCAATAACTCACCTGGCACCTGCCAGATGGCGCTTGGCATGCCAAAATGGGCAGGCCCAGTAATCGACACAGCCTTGCCGTTCTGCGCAGAATATTCCATGTTTTCCGCACTACGCGAAAGGAAGCCATCTTGCCCAAACCAAACAAGTCCTAATATTTCATGAAGCATCTTGACGCTCTTTATCACGGCGAAATTAAATTCTGTACGTCCGTGTTTTCGCATCGCTACCTGGTCAAACATTCGCACATTCCGTTGGTCGCAACTTGGGAAGCTGATGAGGTTCTGCTTCATGATCTTGCAGGCAAAGGGCTTCCCAAAAGACCCCATCGTAGTCTCAATTCCCAAGCATTCCCAGTCCAAGGGTTTGTGACGAAAGGGTTGCCCTATTATGGAGATCTTAAACAAGCTCCAAGTTGCGTGGTTCCCAAGATGGAACATTAGTACGCCCCCGCCATGAAATCACGAGTTCCACGTCGTTCTTCACAGCAAGGACTCACCGTGGATACCTTTTGGCAAGTATAACCACCTATTCTCACATCTGGCGTTACTTGGCACTACTAAATACATCCAACAAAAGAAAACCTGTATATCTACAGTGAGTGGAATCTGTCAAGGCTATGACCCGCTGATAGGAACACCTTTCCACTAGCTAGTGCATTCTCCTTTAGGCTTGGGCGAACCTTGGTTGATGCCAGACAATCCAGCGCAGTAGCACACGGAAATACACCACTTTTCTCACCATATCCCGGCCGGATATGTTGCGAAGCGAGTCGACGCCCCTGTTGCGGAACACGGAACCACAGCTTGCCCACCGTGAAACGCGCAATGCCAAAAGGGCGCGGCATTCGCACTCGATGAACGTGTCTACGGCTGTCAAAGAACCAGTGCTTGCAGCCCCGCCACCCGCAACACTCGGTCACAACGTGCGCAGGCATCCCCATCGGGCGGATCTTGAAGCACCAACAGGAGTCGGTCGAATGCCAAATGATACGCGAGGTCGGGTCGTATGTATGACGACAAGGGATACCGCCAAGCTGGTGGCAGCTCTGAGCTGATCGTGTACGACGGCCAATTCAGATCGAGGGTGATCCAGGTGTTATATACTGAGCATACACAGCCCAATTGATGATCGATGTCATGAGCTGCAAGGACTAGAACGCCATTGGCCTTTGCGAGGCTGATAGCGGCCTGCTTTGATTCGGGCGATACATGAATACGCTCGCGAGAGCAACGTTGTGTGCCAAACGTAGAATCCACTTGCAAAGAACGCGGTCGTGCAACGGGCACACGCAAACCACCCACTCGAGCAATGACCGAAGCGGCATGACTCCGGTGAGGGTCAAAGATGAATCATTTGACGGGTCTACGCGTATCAGAAATGCAGACGCTTGCGGAGAAACGTATGGTTCAACATGGCCGCCATGCCGCCATTGGAAGTTCCATTGGAAGCTTTCTAAAGAAAAAAAAAAGGAACGGCGGGGTTATGCCGATAATGCCTCCTTCTGATGCCTAAAACCGGACCAAGTTTCCTACCAGACAGCGTAGAAAGCTCCCGGCAAAGGCGGACGTTCCGTTGGAACTCGGGTGATGCATGCATAACTCACCGTTCACAGCCAAAGAACATTATCTTGGCCGGTAACGTTGCAGAGCGTGCTTGGATAGCAACAACGTGTTCCTAGGCCCCGTCGGCAAATACATTTTGTTAGTATGGCTATAGTGAGATGCCTTGGTTTCATTGACTCGGCGCTACAGGAAAATGTCACAAACCAGTTCGATCGAGAAACGTCAGTTCGTTGGAAAAGCGATCTGGTTGCTATTGACACGAAGACTATAATCACCAGTCGTTGTTTCAGCTCACAGTGGGTGCCGTACCTTGTGGAAGGGTGGAATGGTGGAGGAGCCACCTTGCCCCACATGGGATCCACCATTTCCAAGGTCCATTGTACTTCCATTACTCTTCCCCACAAGACACACATGCACCTGATACCATTCCTTGCCAGCAAAGTCTGTACGTTTTCAATACATGCCACATGGTGAACTAGCAAAAGAAATTCTAAAAGAGAACTGCCACATATGCCTGTCTATCAGTTCTAGAAATCGATATTACAAGTATTTGCGTAAAAAAGGAATAATCATATAGAACAGCCAGCGAATAGATATACTTGGCGAGCGGAGGGGCGTGTGTAATACCAGGGCCTGCGTCAGTCCCTAAATATATGAAGTCACACCTTCTCTCTGGCTTCATGGTGTTGGGCTTACCACCTGCGGGGTAGGTACTCGCCCATTCACCATGTCGTTTCCTGGTTCTTCGTCCTTTCTTTGCCTGAGTTCTGCTTGGCCATCCTTGTCTATGGCGCCTTGTTGCAGTCGACTCATTTCCCTGATGAAGCTGGATCCCCAGAACGCCGCGGAGTACTTGTTGACGTATTTGAACAGCTTGCGATGGTTCTCGGCGCGTTTCTCAGCGTCCATCGTAACGGCCTCGTGAATAGCGTTTGCGACCTGCTGCGAATCCCACGGGTTGACAACAATGGACCCGTTGAGACTCTGAGCAGCGCCTGCAAATTCGGAGATGATCATTACACCCTGGCGTGCCTGTTGACATGCAATGTATTCGTATGAAACCTAAGGCAGCGTAAATATCAGTTGGTGATGCATCAAAAAGCACAGATCCTTACGAGGTTCATTCCATCCCTAGTGGAGGAGACAAGGCAGACGTCACTGACGGCGTAGAGGGCACAAAGTTCGTCAAACGCCAGACTCTTGTGCATGAAATGGATAGGCATGAACTCCACCGTCCCAAAACGACCGTTGATACGTCCGACCAGCTCGTTCACCGTTGATCGCAAGTTCTGATATTCCTCCACGTCTTGACGGGAAGGAACGGCAAGTTGTACCAACACGACCTTGAGAGACGTTAACCAAGTGTATGGTCTAGGTATAACAAATGCTGACCTTTCCAATCCACTCGGGATGTTGTGCAAGGAAGAGTTCAAGCGCGTGCAACTTTTGCGGCACGCCCTTGATGTAGTCGAGGCGGTCAACGCCAACGATGAGCTTTACACCAGCAAATCGCTGTTCCAATTGAGCGATACGCGACTTGACCGAGTCCTTTTTCAAGTTCTATCCGAAGGCTCAGCGGGGAATCAAACAAGTCGGATGGCAAAGTTCACCTCGATAAAGGAAGCAGGTTCAATGCCAATGGGGAAGGTGCCAACATGAGCCAAACGTCCCTCAAATTCAACGCCATTGGGCATTGTCGGCAAGCCAAGGATGCGTGTGCACGAAGACAGGAAATGACGCGCATAGTCGTAAGTATGAAACCCAATGAGGTCACAGAAGAGGATTCCGAGGAGGATTTCGCGGCGTACAGGAAGGATGCTAGGAATTTGTCAACACCAGCGGGCCGGATGCCGGGCTAGACGCGCACCGGTAAATCTCGCTACTCGGGAACGGTGTGTGCAAGAAGAAGCCAATTTTGACGCCAGGAATTTTCTCTGTGTTGGCAGAGAAGCTCTCCTCGAAACCCTCCGTGATCTTGGACAGTTCACGCCTCTGCCAGTCTCCGCTCGCTGAGCCGTCTACGAGCCCTCGGAGGAGCATGGGGAGGAGCATGAGGTGGTAGTCTTGCACCCAAACCATCGCGCCTGGTGTGATCTGTGAGCGAACTACCTCAGCGAACTGCAGATTAGCTTGGCGGTAGGCCGTCCAGTTCTCCTCATCAAAGTTCATCTCGCCGGGGTGGTAGTGGAAGAGGGGCCACAGGATGGAGTTGGAGAAGCCATTATAATGGCGGTCTGCGACGTCGTCATCGACGTAGACAGCATGGCAAGAGTATTCATCCAGAAGCCGCTTGTCGACATACGGGCGATCCTTTGGAGGAATAAAAAATCCCGGCCAGCCGATCCACGTAAAGTTCAACGACTTCTTGAAGCCAGAGAGGGCGGACACGAGCCCGCCAGAGGACATCTTGAAGTGGTATTGGCCAGAAGCATCCTTGGTGATTGTAACGGGAAGTCGGTTGGACACGACGATGAGGTGGGTTCCCTGACTCAAGTCCGACATGTCTGCGAGGTTGGAGAGGTGGGGGAAGAGTGAAGATGGCATGGCGGCACAGCTGGAATTATAAGAGCTACGAGTTGGAGCGGAACGCTCCAGAAATCATGCAGGAGACCCGGATTAAGGAAGTTATCGGATCTAGAGCTCGGTAAGCTGAGAAGATCGACAGCAACGTTGCTCGCAACGGCGAACTGCGAGACGCGGGCTTATCCAAGGCACTCCGTATCCGACGAAGCTTCCCGATACACTCCGTTCTGTACACTTATATTTGAAAACAAGGGGAACCCCAGATCTCAAGCACTCAAACAAATCTTGGATGGACACAATGTGTTCACAGTTATGCAATACATCTAGCGCACAACAGGGACGATACTTGAGGTCATTACGCGTCGTGATCAGTCGAAGAGACCAAAGCCCTGGATATCCACTCAGACACAGATACAGCGTATGATCAAAGAAGCTTACCATGTCATCGTCCGACTCTTCCTTCTCTTCTTGGTGAGCTGGTGTACCTTGTTCAGTTGGATGTCACGGTAGTTGAGCATGGCGGTCTGGTTCAGCGTCTGATGCATCGCCTTTCGATGTTTGCGCC
>JBBPMS010000004.1:87382-179415 GCA_038090435.1 Phylloporus scabripes | reverse complement strand
GTTTTCAATCAATTCCTGGATCCATAATCTCTCCTTCTCTTCCGCCTTGGTCTCCTCTGCATCCCCAGCCGGCGCAGCTTCTGCAGAAACAGGAATGGCAGCTGCAAATGCCTCCGGGTTTTCCAAGTACGCCTTAGCCTAGAAAACAGGGTAAGAAAACATAGCCCATCGGGATAGACGGATGTCAGAACAAAACGTAAGACAGATCCATCACGAAAATCAGTATTTTCAGTGTGTTGGCAACATCACAAAAGGTGGGCAAACAATCTTTAGCTCACCTTTTCGGCGCCCTCGAAGGTGTAATCTGTACTGAGCGAAATAGCGATAAGGTTCTTGTATGAGTTGACTAGAGAGTGGACCACAGAGACGATCGTCGGGTACTGGAGGGCGAGCGAAATGCAGGCAATTGACTTGATTCCAGACAAAAACCGGTCGATAAGCTCCTTCTCCTCGATGTCAAGGACCGAGGGAGGGAAAACATTTCCAGAGTCAAAAATCTGAACCACCGTCATACCGTATGTGAACGGAGAGATGTTCAGCATGTTTAACAGGGTTGCCTCGGACGGTCCGACGCGGCTACCACCTGTGACGACTTGGACATCCGACACAATTTCGATGGTGCCACGAGCGATCTTCGTAGGAATACCAAGGGCTTGGAAGAAAGAAGTCTTTCCGGGTTCCATACCAGTGTTGCCTGCTGGAACGATGACGTTCTTGGGGGCAAAGGCACCAGCACGGGCGGGGGCAGCCACTTTATTGGCAACAATAATTTCACGAACATCCTTGAGCTCAGAAGAAGTAAACACGAAGCCAATGTTTCCCTTAACATGAGGGAGGAGCTTCTCGAGCTGAGGGGCTTCGGAGAGGATCGAGCGGAGGGCGCGGCGGACCATTGTGTTCTTGCCCATCAAGACGACGCCTTTACCACGGAGAGCGGTGCGAATCTGGTGCATCTGATTGGAACCGACATTGTCGACGTTGACCAAGAAAATGGAAGCTGAATGGCAAGGGTAAGCAAACACTGAACAAGAGACGTCATAACACGCACAGTATTTGGTAATGAGTTCCTTCAATTTTGTGAAGTAGATCTCCTTTTGCGCGCGAGTAATACCCATTGTTATGCGTGCTTACTGGACACAAGTGAGGATATAATTTACATGGTGCATGCACGACTCACATAATTGATACAGATGATCTTGAGCGAATGATAACTAGTGCCTCCCGATTGACCCCTGGAAAGATCAGTAACTAAAGTTATTCTGCAAGGCTTGCCGGATACGCACCAGCAGTGCCAATGGATTTTTCAAGGCGACTGGTCAGGGTATGAGTTGGTTTACTCGATTACAAGGTTTGAAATCGGTGTTAGTTCTACAGATAAGGTTCATTCTCCGACGGAATATTCCGACTTGTATCTGGCAGTAACACGTGACTCTATATTTTCCTGGATGAAATGGAATGTGGCGATGGTCACTGGCGACCGTCCGAGCCTCTGGCGGTCATGACAGCAATTCCAGGTGAGCCTTAGCGTAGTCTAGTTTTTGGTCATAACTAAACTATTTTCTAGATTGTCTTGCTTTCTACGACCGCGCTTTAGTTGCACCCATGTTGACCCAGCGGTCCCTTTAACAGAGTTGGATAACTCGCTTATGCCTACTGGACCTCAAGATGTCTCGCGTCCATTCTCTTCCAGCCTTTCTGACCATTGCACGAGTGCTCGTGCTCGGACCAATGACACTGCTATTGACACCTTGAAACGATGTCTATCTCCAGATAACGCAACATCAGGTCCCCCGCTTATTTACTCGTCAACCATGATTCGTTCCCTTTATTACAGTGCAGAATCCAGAAACCACCTTGGCCTATTGGATTCCAAGATGCTTACCCTTCTCATCGGGCTGTTTGGATCGTTGTCCGTCGATGCTCACCCATTTCCTATATATACAGTCCCACTGGCGTCTCGTCTTCTGGCTGTATCTACGCGCAGGACCCACTGGCCTTTCATTCTGAAAGTAGGGAAATATAAGTCTGAAAGGGGAATGCCTCTCTATGATTCCGATCGGTTTTGGTTGATGCGTGCTGAGCTTGCAGTTCTCCGAGCCAGTTTAGTTTCAGAGCGTGAGTTTCCCTTCCTGTGACTATACGAATCACTGCATACAAACCCTGCAGCTCTTTCGGATGACGCTTACAGTACCATTCTGCGTGCGCGCATACACTATCATGCTATTCGTCGACATTCCTGTCACCCCGAGGTACATGCCCACTTCCTCGAGACGCTCCTAGCTCTTCGGGATCCCCGTTTGCCTGATCTTGTCTCTCGCGATCTTTCTTTTCTTTTACGGACCCATAACACTTGTCACACGCGGCTGCAACGTCTTCTTTTTCGCTTAGTTACCCGGCATGGTGAATACTTGTCGACCCGATCACAAGAGGTCGTCCTTGCCGCGCTCTGGAGTCGTATCTGCCAGGAAGTTGGTACAACCGCGGACCTTGCTTCCGAAAACGGCCTATCAGACACTTCGCTGGATGACTACACTTTGGACGCAACAGCAATAGCTCGCTCCGTTTCCGCTAAATTGTTTGGTTTTGCTCCCCAAGACAAGCCCGCGATCGTACCTCCCGATCTCTTTTCTGTTTTCTCCCCGAACCATGCCCTTTCTCAGCGTTGGAATTTGTTGAACTTGTTCTCTGTTTTCAACTCCTCTGAGACGATGCATCTTGATGCCACTCACTGCACGAGCGATCATATGATACCTCATGTCGTGTCATGCTGGCAGGTTGTCTTCGGCCTCGCTACCGTAGAGAAAATATTACGAGAACCCTCCGCGCTTCGAGCGCGAGCCAATGGGGAGGTCATGGAAACAACCCATTCCCTGTACCAGCAGTGGCTGTCGACTATAAAGTCGCCCTTGATCCCTCCAGAGATCGCATATGCCGTTGCCACATCTTTTCTCAGGATAGCAAACGTTCTTGCAGATGCGACCTTGTTCTGTGGTTGTCAGCATCTTTACCGCATGAAGAATGGTCGCCGGGCAACGGTGCCAAAATTTTTTGCCATCCAATATATTGCAGCGGCAGTGCGCGTTGAGGGCCTCCTCCCTGACGCGGTGATCAAAGCGTTGGCCGGTTTCTCTCCAGACATAAAGCAACAACATCAGATCCTCGCCTCTGCCGTGGAAGCTATTGCACCGTTTGATACCCCCCTCGCCCACAAGCTCTACACCTTTGCGCGAGTGAGAGGGATGGAACCCGATGGGCGTGTAGCTCGTACCTTGGCCATGTCCTTTGCCCAAAGTGGAGCGCTCCACCAAGCCGTCCTCTTCCTCAATAATGGCCTGTTATCGCTAGAAACACGGGGGATCCTACTTTCCATCATTGCCCGCAGCCTTCGAGAGAATCCACGAATCCGTCACCCTCAAAGTACTTTCGTTGCCATCGCCAATGAACTTGTAACTTTCTACCTGTCACACGCCCCCCCTGACCACTTTCGAGGACATCTTGAACAGCTGTTTACCATCTTGGCCCAGCATGGTAGAGGCAGACAGCTACTTCCCTCGGTGCTATCCATATTTAGGGGGTTACCCTGTTTTTTCCAACCACGATTCTTTGTTCGGTATTGTCGCGCACTGATACAGCACAGGCAAATTTCAACCGCGAACAAACTGTTAGACGCTGTCAGTACGGCACACCCGAAAATTGTTCGATCTCTTCGTATTCTCTCGGATCGGATTGGATTGCAGACCAAGACATCCCGGATGTCGAAACGCTCCCATCTCCGCAGCCCAGGCTCGCTTAAACTATCTGCTCGACTGCGCCGTCGTCCCGGAGTGGGGCTTTCGCTTGAACGTTCATTGCAAGAGCTTCTGAAATTGGGACGTGTTCTTGCCGCTAAACAGACCTTTACACGCATACGCGCGGCGATCCCGTCCAAGCAACATACTGTCTTGGGGAACATCTTGATACATGGGGTGGCTCTCCAGCCCACCCCACGCAACGGAAGACGCGTCCGTAAAGTCCTCGCACTGTTGGAAAACCTTGTCAAAGACCACGGCTTCCGACCTGACAGAGTGACAGCCAACATATTGATCAAGGTCATGATTAGTTGGCGGTCCGCGTTTAACTCTCCACGGCTCCGTGACTTATTCGATCAGCTTGTTAGAGCTGGGTACCCTGCCGCAGATTACTCACCCCTGCATCCGCCGTTTGGTACACGACAGACACAGTCTTTGGGGCCGTCTAGCTTTTCAAAACTCTCATCTTTTGTTTCGTTTGAGAAACATTCGAGACCCTTGTTCAAGATGTTCATCAAGGCGTTCTATTTGTGTCATGATGTGGAGGCTGCGAGGAAGGTGGTTGGGATACTCAAGGTGGAGGAATACAAAAACGTTTTAGCGAAAGAAGCGAGGCAGAAGGCAAGATCGAGAGGCAGGGTAAAGGCGGCCAAGAGGAATGTGACACCGTTAGATACCACTGTACCATGAGACTATTAGTCGCGTTTACTTGGAGGATCTGTTCTGTGAATTCACGTTGAAACGGTCCATCGTAAAGCAACCCTTTTGTGACACCACCTCTAGATTGTTTACGTACCAACACTACCAAAAATGCTGCCCAAACCTTTCAGAGTCCCCAGGGCAGCAGAGTCTGCCAAGTGGGCCCTTTGCTACCAGAACAGAAACTGAACAAGAAGGGCACGACGTTTTGCTGCAGTCCTCACATGCTTTAGTGAGATGGCCAGTATTAGCCGACTGGGCAACACCAAGACTGTCGGCTAATACCCGCTGAAGATTGTGCGCCTTCCAGGCATCCTGCACAGACCCTCTTCGTACATTGCTCGGTATAGCGTCTCCCTTGGAGCACATCCACATCCACGTCTGTTCCCGGCTCGAAACAACTCCAGTCCTCTTCGAAACAGTCATCGCACAGCGTGACGCCGCCGCACTCGGCGCAAAATCCAATGTAGTTGCACTGATCAAGGCAGTATGCCTTTTTGCACCGCGGACATTCCATAAGAAACGTGCCTGTGGTGGAGGTCCTACAGGTGTCACAAATCCAGTGTCGCTTGCATGTACACCAGAGGCCACCTTCTGGCGAGCAGGATTCGCATATGCAGGTACTCGCCCTGTTTGTATTATTTGACCAGCAATCATCGTTGGCACAGTGACGGTATCTATCCCCAATGCAAGAAGAACACCCGATAGGCTTGCCCAGGTGTTCTCTCTTGTCCTGCCGTCCGTCTGATATATCTTTGGGCCGACCGAGGCACCATGTCAAGTCGTTGCCACAGAACCAGAGCCCGCACCAAGGGCATTGAGCAAGCCCAGTTTGTGGTCTCTCACTTTCCAGGCACGGGAGGCATATTGTTAAGGAGACGTGTTGTGAGCATGACCGGAAGGGAATGACTTGAGAAACGACACATGCTCTGTTCGAGCACATGAATGCACAACACAACACACACTGGAGCACTATCCGGAAGTTGCACAGTGGGCATCGTTTGTGGATGGGAGAACGGTGAAGATCCAACCGTGAGGCGGGAAGTATGCCGCTCGATTTCAGGCGTAGTAGAAAGCGCTAATGGCTCCGGCAGTCAGGCAATCGTCGAACACGACAGATCATCAACTCACCATCCAATTAACGTGGGGATTCGGTTGCCACTTCAGCCTCATCTCCCTGTTCTTCTCCCATACATCCTGCATATGTAGCTTGATTTCCTCTTTGGCACGGTCGATCTGATCCACTTGGATGTCAAGATTCGCCTGCTGGTGCTCACATACCACAGTCCTTGCTTGAAAGTCGACGACCGCTCGCACGGGCCGTGAAGGGGGGTTTTGGTACAAGATAGCTTTCACTGGGAAAAACTCGGCTTTGCCAATTTCGGTGGTGGGGTAGAGTACAACTGTAAAGCGATGTAACATGGTATGAAAAGGGACTTCATTGGGTAATGTCTCGCTGGTGCTAGCGGGAAACTGTTCGGCAAGTGCAAAAGCGCGGTCAGCAAGTTCAGTCAGGTCCTGAAGAGTGTCATCTATGAAGGGGGAGGCCCTGATATTGATGAAGAACCTATTCAACGTCGGTTCAGATTGAAGCATGGTAGATGATACGCTAGGTCAAACACAAACAAACAAAATACAGTAAGTACCACAGGGACCATCATGAAATTAGAATTATGTATAATAGTAATATGTACTACAACCGTCGTGACATCAAACAGCCCTTGTACTCCCTGCTTCCATGCGCTGAGACAGCCTAGCTCTCCTCGACGTGTACTTTAAGCGCATTTGGATGAGATCTTGAACAGGCCAACAGGCAACATAATCGTCGAGATCCGGAAACGCATCGAGCGCCTGTTCGTACAGTGAACATGGGCGACTGACACGAAACTAAGTTAGTTACCTCCAGTACTACCAATTGAACAGCTCCGCTGTTCTGACGAGATCTGCATTTCGTGGTATCAAGATGCTTTTTAATCGAGCGGTGGACACCTTTCTGTGATAATTATCGACGCAACTCATCACTACACAACTTCCGGGTAACACACCTTGAGTGTCGAAAACGTAGCGCTGTTCCAGACCAGCTAGGACGCCAAGTTGTATCTACCTCTCCCAGGACGCCCAGGTTCTCCATCGGGCTTTGGTATTTTGTTACTCGTAGACTGCAGAGACGTCATAGAGGAATGCCATGAGGTTGTGCCTGACACGATGTCATCATCATCATTGTCCTCCGTAATGGCTCGAGGTGATTCAGGCAATGGACTGGCGGCCCTGGGAACAGTGGGTGTTGGGCGGCGCGCAGTATCAGGCTGCGTGGGGGAGTGGTGAGGAGGAATTACAAGTCTTCACGGGTACACATGATAACAGTCGCTTTTGATAATAAACCAGCATGGGTGGAGAGTAGAGGGGAAGGGAAGGGAGGTTCGACAGAGGCAGAAGCCAGTTTCTGCTTCGACGAGGTGCCAGCAGATGGGGAGAGACCTGGAGGAAAGGGATCAGTTCGTTTATAACCCTGCGATGCCTTGGTGGTACTAGGTGGTCGACAATTGAATCACTCATTGAGAGGGGTGACAATAAGGACATCAGGTCAGAAACTGGAGACTAACGATTAGAGTTTGAACGATGAGGACATGATTGTTAGTCATTCTTACCTAACCCTTGACTTGGTCCCGCATCGCCGCCATCACGTGTCCATTCAACGATCGATGCATTCCAAGTAAAAAATCATCCACTGAGAGCGATTGAGCAGAGACCCAGCGTACCATGCAGCACTCGTCACACTCTTCGGCCAAGGTAAGAAACTCCATCGGCCAGTGATTCGTTGATACCAAAAGCGGTACTCCACAGCGCGCGCGTAGAACCAGGCGGCCATCATACAAGGTACTCGAAGGCGCTGAATTGGCCCGCGCTTCACCCGAATGGAAACGCCGTCTCGGCCTTGTCCACCCGCGGAAGACGACCAGAGTGGAGGTCGTTGTGCCAACTTTGCGACAGGTCGATGCCCGCCGTGAACACGCCCGTGAGCGTGCCGTTCGTGAACGGGATTCGCAAGAACAAAGTCCCTCGCCACAGATCAAGTCGGAGGAGGAAGACGCCAAGATGCATTGCCTCCTCCAGGTATCTACCCCGTGTTGGTCGCGATCGTGCATCCATTCACTCTGCGGTGTTGTCAGGCAAGGATCAAAGTAGAAGTAAAATCTGAAGAAATCATGTCGGAGAACATCGTCCGAGATCGTCTGGCACTGATCGGCTATGATACGCTGGACATCAAAGTCCCTCGAGAACTCCTCGAAGTGACCACGACAAGGTGTGTCACCTCACGCATATGGGGTGGCTGTATGCGTGCAACTTTCCCCAAGATCGGTAAAGAATTCACTCATGGACTCCATGATTTCATGTATACCTGTCTTTTATACGATCCGCATGTCCCTCGTTGGCCGGGCTCGCCGGGATTGATCTTCAAGTTTCGGGATGACGGTCAGGAGTGGCCGAAAATCATGCGCCTCATCGTTCGCTTGAGGGACAATGCTTGGCAATACATGGGGCAATACAAATTGACAGCTGCCCCTCCACTCTCCTCCAATGAGTGGCATGCACAATCGCTCCAGGTGAAACCTCGCTTCACCGTTCGACATGATCGAAAACATATTCACAGGCACGTCAACGTTTCCAGGTCAGACGCAGATGGGCAACCAGGCTGTCACAAAGAAGATCGGATGGTGGTCTAAAAGCCACAATCGTGCTCCGGAAACGTCTGGGGCGCGATCCTACTCCCCAAGAAGTCGCAGGTGCACTTTCCACGGAACGATTTCGTGCCACCCCGGATGAGATCCTCCAGGCATGCGATACGGGCCAAGCGGTATGTTCTCTTGCCCACCTTTTGGTGCGAAGCATAACCATCAGTTCAGGCGGTCTGTGTATGGTGTATGAAGTGCGTCGGTTACGATGTCGATTTCCAGCGAAGGATTGCAGTTGGTTCTTGAACTATTCCTGTACTGTTATCTCACACGGATAGAATGGTACCCCCGCTGTATGCTTCAACTATTTCATCATTGATTTCTGGATGTACAACTACCTTACATTGAAGCCAGGTAAAACTAACCTGTAATTGAATGGCATTAAACGTCATCATGGGGCTCCGATATCTAAATACGCATAGTTAAAAGACGATTGGCGAGGAAATCCATCAATCTCTATAGGCTTACAACCACCGGTATGCTTGAATCCTCGAGATCCATGGTTACTTTATCCTGCAAAGTATGAGGCTCAACCTCTTCAACTTTTGTGCGATCCGAGCCCGAGTCCATCAGCAAGGGAGAGTCAAGAGTTGCAGTCTCTGTCTCTCCGTCCTCACTAGTCGCGCGCGTGTTCTCATGGCCGGGTTGACAAGTTGTGCTTTCAGTTTTGACGACAGGAAGGACCGCTGGGAACAACTCCCCATCCATCCCCTTCTCCTCCTCTTCTTCCTCGATGCTGTCCGATCGCGTGAGCTTTCCAGGGGGCTCAATCTTAGGTAGTGTCACTTGATGTTCCTCAGCCTCATCGGTATCGGGAAATGCCACGCCCAGTCTACGCGCGAGCTTCCGCTCCCGGATCCTCGCGAGGCTCAAGCGACGTTCCTCCATCCACTCCTCTTCGTCAATTACCTGCGTGGTTGCCCGTGTAGCGTTCTCAGGAGACGGTGTGATCTTCTCACACTGCACGCCTATGCCCGCGGCAGCCAGAACGTGCATAATTGGCGCGTGAGAGCGAGTATCAGGCATGCGATGCGCATAAGAGGCAGCCATCCTATCGGTATCGGATCGGATAAGCACGCGTCTCAAGCGAGTTCTCATGTATCTTACCCTGGACCAAGGATGAACTCGCCACCGAGTTGCGCAGAATCACCCCCCTTCTCCCATATCGGCATACCGACGCGGAGGGCATTCTTGAAGACCATGGCAATACCGCCCACCGATCCATGACGCACATATCCGCCTCGCTTTCGCTGCGATTTGGGCTCCATCACACGCAAGTTCATGCCCAGTGCTTTGTGAAGGCGCAGCGTGGGGTCAGTGTAAAACGCGAACGGAGTACGAAATATATCTGCACCAGCCACCATCATTGATGCGCTAAAAGAGGATTAGGATGAAACACGCACGTCTGTAAGATTTGATCATGTGGAAAGATCCATTTCCAATAACGACCAGATTGACGTCGCTTTCCTTGAGAATTCTCGGGTCAACGTTGTCCGCCACAGAAAACATGTAATCTTGACATAAGGGACACCTTGAGTTGTGTCAGCAAAAATATTCTCACAAAGCATAAAACTTAGTTACCAGAAGTGTCTAATAAAGAGAACAATGGTCTTTTGATTTTGAAAGAGTTCGCCGAATGGCACCCTTAACCCATTCTCAGCAATAACAAGACACGACGCTGCATCAACGAGCTGTCTAGGCGTTGGCAACGCATGCTCGCTGAATGTGAAAGGTGACACGGACTGGGCCGTGGGTTGTCGTGAGAACTCGCCTTGAGGTGGGGAGCTGCTAAAGCCACGACCGTCGGTGGCCGTCAAAGAGCGCATGTGAGTGGGCACCTTGGCAGTAGGCGGCGAAGAATAAGAAGCATGAGAAGAATGGGAAGGTGAGACGGTGCTTCCGAGGTCACTCGTAAAGCCCAATTCTGCGTCAGTGAGTGGCTCGCAAACGTATCCAGTCGCCGAATCGCTGATGGGGGTAGAGACATCCATAGTATGCAGACGAGCGACCACCTCTGCGGGGAAGAGCGTCGTCGACTTGCGACGAGCGTGGAAGGTGTTTATTTCCGCAGGGTGTTTGGGCTTGGATGAACGATCTGTCGAAAGACGAGGGAAAGAGGTATAAGAAGCATTTGTCTGATATAGAGCCAAATTGTCGTTAGATTGATGAGACAAACTTAAGCGACTCCCAATCTTCTTTGGCAACAGTCGGGCAAACTTCTTAGCCTTTGATGTCGCCACGGTCACATGATCTTCGGCTGAAAAAGAAGCTAAGCGAAGCGGAGAGGACGGGGCGGGGCAGGAGCCATCAGACTGGACACGCGCGAAAAACGAATGGATACTCTCGTTGCTTTGTGCGACGGAGGAAGTGGGGGAGATAGAAAGAGGCTCCGCGATGAATGTGGGAGTGGACGATAGTGGGCTAGCAAGGGCATATGAATGCAAGTTCATATGTCCATACGGCGAGTTTGTGGGTGGGATGGGCAACGTAAGTCGAGCTTCTCCCCTCGACACAGCGGATCGGGAACGTCGGCGTTGGATTGGGATGGTCCGTGGATATTCGGAGGTACAGCCCTGAGGGAACCAAGCAGAGTCCTCTGGCTCACACCCAAGGGTTGGTGAGATATCGGAGGTGCTTTTATTAAATGAGGCCGAGACGAGACCCACATGCTGAGTCGGTGTTGGCGGTCTTTCGAGGTTAAGATATAGTTGATATATGTCTGGTGGGTATTTGCCACCTAGGTAGGGGAGAGAAGGGAGATGCGCGGTGGACTCCCCGCGAAAAGAGAGGGGGGCGCCGGCACTGCTCAAAGTGCTAGCGGTACGACTCCGGAGAACGGAGAGCGGTGCGAATGGATCCTCTGGATCTGGGGTGGGGTAACGCGCTTCCAGCTCCAGGCTGGGAGCGGGCTTGCGTCTGACGCGGGAATGGGTGAAGGATGAGGAATCGCTAGTTGATACAGACATAATACAGAATAGTTACTCGGGAGGCCCAAGGCGCGCGACTTGCGGGGGTGTGTGGGTGCGAGCAGGACACTCGGTCAATCATTTATGTACGGTTCCATCGTGGCTTCGGTGAGGAGGGTCTACAACGAACCTTGTCAGTACAACGGATTACACGTTTCCGCATTGCCTCAATTCCCGTCGGTTACCGCGCCTCCCTATCACCAAACAGCGTATCGCGGTGCTTCTGGACCTGGATCAAGCTAGCTGGTAATCTGGCAGCCTTGCAAGCCCTGGTGGTCGCGGAGACGCGGTCAAGTTGGCAATCTCACTGCTGGCCAAGAAGCGTTCGAGTTCAACGGCGATCTACTAAAACGTACTCATTTCATAGTTACGCCGATCGAAAACCCTGGAGCCTTGCTCACTTGGCAGCATCCTGCACATGTTTACCGTCGCTTCCCTCCATCTTGGTTCGCGAGAACTCCTACATGTGCGGAGTATCGCGAAGACGAAGTTGATAGGTAATGTTTATTACTGTACAGGGAAGAATACTATGACCGTACGATACCTTCTTCCCAGATCTGTATTCTATTGGTCCTGACGTCAACCACACCGTTCTGGGGCTGGTGACGAGGGCTCAGCCATGAGCTGTGCACGCAATCAGAATCATTCGGCTAGACACACGCAGGACAGCTTGCCTTGATGGTCTGAACAGTCGTGAATATCATTGCGGCCATCCCGAAGACGCCTAGCAGTATATCTATAGTCTTCTGCATCGGAGTCTTGGCCACCGCCTTGTAATGCAGCATCGCAGGGTATACAAAGCACAATGGGATGCTAAAAGATGAAGTAATTCTCGGCAAGATATGCAGCGCTCTTGATGACCAAACTTACCATGCAAAACTGCCAATCAACGCAACAAACTTGTCGAGATCCGCCGCACCAGCCCAACTAATGACAGTGCAAACCATCACCAGTCCGAAACGGAAAAAATTCTTCAGCCATTTCACGCGTGGATCCCGCTTACCGCTCCTCACAAACAGTCCATTCTCTAAGATACGTACGGCCGGGAAGAATTGGAGCGGAATAGACAAGAGAATCGCCACGGAATATAGGAATTGCACCTATGACAGAGTATACCAGATCACTGAGACTCTTCAAAAGTAAATGAGCTTACAGCTTGTGTGAATTTATTCGTCTGGTCAAGATTAACGAGGATGACCGCTTTCACATCCGATCCGAAGGTCAAATAGCCAAGAGCACCAGCTCCCCCAAATAGCACTTGAGTAAAAGTGAGTCGTAGATCATGATGAACAACAAAAAAGGGAGTACCTAGAGTTCCGAGCATCACACCAGTCAAAGCTCTGGGGAACTTGCGTGGTTCACGCATAGCATCCGTGATTGGGATAACCTAAATTTCTCATCAGAGCTTTTCGAGAAGTGTTTGTAATGCAGAATGTACCAATCCAACGCCTTCAAACGAGAAAACGGCGGTACTGGTTGAAATCCCGTTGTTAAAACCGTAAACACGATCGAAGCAGAGACTCACCCAATGAACAATGGGAAGTCCCGCGCATTGAACATTTGAATCTGCGCCACACCCTGATCTTTGATAGTGGAAATTTCACTTCCGAAGATGTAAACCAAGCCAGCGAGAATAAAAGCATCCGCGACAAGTGCAGTTGTGCTGAGTTTCGCGAGGTTTCGGACAAGGGCTAATGGTAGAAAGATGACCAACTGAATGAGGATGAAGAATGGGACGGAGAGGTTAGTCGCGCAGTCCGTAGCTGCAGAAACAAATGCCTGTGAAAGTCAGTCATTCATCGTACTTCAATGTCATTAGTGGAAGAAGAACTGACCTGGAAGTTTTCTGCGACGAAGATGGTGTAAGCTGTGACGAACCCAATTTGAGATATTGAAATGGAGAAGAGGATTGCATATCGCATCCACGGTCCGTACAATGCCCCACCAATGTCTATACCACAGATATGAATGTTTTGCCGATTGAAGACACAGATTACTGACCTCCAAATGAGCCAGAAACAACAAACTTCGCCTGAACCAAGAGCAAAAACGAGTACAAGGAGACTAAAGCAACGACTGCGATTGTGACGAGAGAAAAGACGAGCCCTCCATTGGAGAATCTTTTCGGGTTGTAGGATCACTGGCGAAACAATCGGACCAAGAATCACTCACGCCTTTGCAAGGAACAGTACACCAGTTCCCACGAAGGACTTCAGGAGCTGTAGAGGAGCTCGCGTCAGGATGGAGACGGGAAACTGCACGCAAAGCTCACCATCAATACAGCCTGTGGTACGGTTGCATCACCATGGGCGCTGACGGATGCGGCCCGTCGCCGGGATAAAGAGCGTGACCGATTGGTGGGCCTCAACAAAGGTTGCGTTTCGGCGGAGGGCGCGACTAAGGAAGGACCAGGATGTGTAGATTCCTCGTCCTCAGTTCTATCTTCGTCTTCCTCGAGGTCTTCTCCAGCCTGATGCAAATGTAAGGACTGTTGGTTGTGAGAAGACGGTCACCTCACAAATTGACCATAGATATAAAGGAAATCGATGAAATTATTGGTTGCTCGCATTTCGTTGTTGCCTCGTTCATTTGCCTGTAGAAGAACGTAGTTTCGCCTGAATCCACCAGGCTCGTGAATGTGCTCGAACACAGGGTTTGGTGGCGCAACAGATCCCGCGTACGACGAAGCGCGTGGCCGACCAGATTGTCGTCTCTGATCTGCATGCCACTTGTAGATGTCATGCCTGGGTATGATAGTCAATCACGGCCGGAACTTGAGAAGATGGTGATGGTATCAACCCACGTGACATCTGCACCTGGAGCATGGTACGGGATGGGAAATGTCTCGGATAACTCTCGTGGTTGGCGGAGAGGTGTTGATAAACCCGCTAAGGGCTCATCCGCGTCAGGAGCATCTTGATCAGACGAGTGAGAAGAGCGCAAGTCAGTGCGGCTTGCGCGCTCCCCATGCAAAAGCAGATGGCGTCTGAGTACTCTAGCCTTGTCCTCAGCAGGAAGGTCGTCCAGATCTGTTACGGTGTTGTCGACAGCAGAACTTGCGGGACGCCTTGCGCCAATTATGCTAGAGGACAGACGAGTCTAGTAAGTCTGTCATTCTTTTAAGAAGTCCTCAAGTCACTCACGAGTAGTCGTCGCGAGCGGCGCTTGAATAGGATCCGACCGGAGGAGTGTATCGTGCTGGGATGTTGGGCACAGGTGGTGTTCCAGCATACTGAGCGCGAAGAGCACGGATATCAGGTGTACCAGAAGGAGTGGAAGAGATTGAGTTGGCTGGGGGAGAACCCCGAATGTTGACTGGCCTGGACGGAGAGGACATGGAACGCTATTGAGACGGAGGAGAAGAAGGTGGGATTGCTGAGCTGTCTTGAAGCTGCTTTTGGGCGCCATGAAATATCCCCATTTGGGCATTGGAGACTAGTGACCGACTACTGACTTCTAGAGCGGCCTAGTATGAGCCTCACAGTTCACTCCCTCTCACTATTGACTGCTGAGCGATCTTGTCCGCTCTCAAACAGATTGTTAGGAAATGACCGACCAACACGTGGATTAAACATTCTCGGCGACAACTTTGCCGATGCCCTAGGCTGCTGCTGTACTGCGGTAACTTACAAGTCAAATTTCACTATCATACTATCCCTTTAATAGAATCACTCGATCGAGATAACGTAGCAGTCAGAAAACAACCTTTCGATGAATCTTGGGTCAGGGAAAAGAGAGTTGAGTAATTGAGTGGACACATAAATCGAAGAGGTTGTCAAATTCTACTGCCCATCTATTGGTCCCAAGGAATGCTCAGAAATTCTTCTACCGTGTGACCAGTACCACTTATCGCTAGTCGCTGGAAGACTGTATCACTTCCATCAATTTATCTAGATCCATCCCGGGAAATCGGGGAACCACACGACATTTGAGATCGAGAGGATGACTGGGAGCGGATCATGGTCATGAAGATTCTAAAAGTTGCCGGGACTACTCACGATACAAGTCCGCTGGACCAATCGGGGCTTGGCTCCAGCTCAACGCCGTCCTCGTTCACCGGTTTCATGAACTTGAACGTAGCAAGTAGATGGACAATTGCTATCCACAACGACGCGTCTGCGAAGTGCCTGCCGACGCTGAAATGGACATGACTTGTACAACTATCACTCATGCAAGTATCTTACCAAACTCTGCGTCCAAAACCGAAGGTGAACCCCACCGAATCGCTGTTGAGCTCACCGTCCTGATTGAGGAACCTCTCGGGTATGAATTCGGTGGGGTTCGGGTATTTGACCTCATCCCTTGACATTGCCCTAAGTAGTGGATGAGCGATGCCACTTAGTACGATAGTCTCCAACGTACCAAATATTAGCCAAGACCACGCAACCTATCGTCGTTAGAATACAGAGACATTACCAAGGAAAATCCTCTACCTTCCGGAATGTGATGCCCTGCATAAACGTCACTCCTACTCGTGTAATGCGGCAAGCCTGACAACTTGTTCGGTGACCAATGTACCCTTGGTGCATCTGCCACCTACCTAGTGGAAAGACAGGATGCCATCTTAATGTCTCGCGCAAAACTGCGCCAACGTAAGGGAGAAGTGCCCTGTCCCCGAAGTCTGGTAGCCTGTGTATTCCTATAACAGCGTCAATTTCTCTCTGCGCGCGCTCTTGGGCCTTGGGATAACACATCATCGCCAGGGTGAAAACCAGCAGGGTGGATGCTGTCTGCTTCTTATCTGAGAGCTAGTTCGTTGAGGTGGTGGGACACATACCGTTTCAACACCAGCTATTTACGTTTCGTGTCAGCAGGTGCAGCAAAAGAATAGGAACCTATATAGCTGACCGATGAAGGCTGTCGCAGAAGAATATTTCAATGCGAGTTTGAAGCCTTCGGAATCGGCTTCTGGGAAGCGCTTCAAGGACTCGGATATCATACATGGCGCGGAAGTGGATGACATCTGATGCAAGACGTGAGTACGTCAGACGAGATGAAAAACGGAAGTAAGCGAATTCCTACCACACGGTCACGAGCATAAGCGAATGGCACATCCATCATCTTGTGTAAATTGCTTTTTGCTTGTAGGGTCATGCGTTTCCAAGTAGCACCGGGGAACCAGACAGGGATTTTGAGCACTGAGGACCACTGTCAGCGAGAAGCTAGAGCAAATCGAGGAAATCAAAGCTAACAGAAAGGAAAGGCCTCCAAGATCGCAGCAGTGGAAGGCCCTGCAAGTTCCACAAACACCCTGATCGCCCGTTCTGCTGCCAGTACAAGCGGATCGCCATTGGTATCAGTTTCATAATCGTAGACGACCGACATGATCACTGCGGAAGCATAACTACATATGTAGAAAATTAAGTATCCCGTAAAGATAGAAGCGTTCATACCAAGGAAGCTTACAGTTCAATTTGTCGTTGAAAGCGATCAGGCGAATTTAAGATGCCCGTTAATAACTGGCGAGCTTTTCGCAACTGGATTGGGAGATAATTCCGCGCAGATTCGGCTCGAAATGACTGATGGAACAGTCGTCGATGGAGCCGCCATTTTTCTCCATACCGGAGTAGCGAACTGTTGAACTCGGAGCCGATGCTGTCCAAGTTTATCGGTAAGAAGATGGGGAATCCGGTGTGTCTGACGTACTCTTTATGGACATTAACTGGTGGCCGATCCGAGTAGATACCCGATCGTCGTTCAAGTAGCGCATTGGCGACGTCCATGTTCTGGATGATAATAATATGTCTTCCGAACAGAGAGCAATAAACCAGGTTACCTGGAAAAGGAGTATGTATGACTATCGTAGTCTTGCAGACAAATGAAGCACAAACCGTATGAAGATGCCCATCGGGTGAATGTAAGCCAAGGCTCGGCGGAGTTGATCTCAAGGACGTTTCCGAAGAATGGCAAGCCCTTGGGACCCGGGGGAACATTGGGCACACGAAGTGATCCGCGCTTTACACAGCCAGAAAAGAGGACAATCACAGAGACAGAAAGAATTAGGAGAAGCGCAAAGGGGGATGCTAGTGACATTGCTGCCGTCTGTCCCAAGTACGGCGCGATTTTATCTGAAGGAAATGCGCATCACGGCCAGCGTGTGATGGCCCTTCATGGAATGAATCGCTCGGTATTCAACCCATGGAGATGAGAGAGCTGTGAATCCCCACGTCAGCAACCTTGAGAGATGCAATTGTTATTTGGCCGTCGACACCCATTTTGCGTAGCACGAGATACTTGAAAGATGCGTCGCCTTCCAGCGGTATCTAAATAATAATGAAATGAAGTGATTTCGATGGTCCATTTCGTTCCGAGACGACAGGAAAAGTACTCACGCTGACACGAACTGTTACCAATGTCAGCGCCGGGAACGGTGGCTGTTGTTTTCATCAATGCGTATTAATTCTTTGGTCTGGGTCCGGGTTTCATGGACATTGATGTGACACGTGATCTGTACATGCTGTGTGATGCGTTTTACTTTGCTTTCTCCAAGTTTAATACATGCCAGGACCCTTTTTGGACCCCGCCATCGAGCGTAGGCGTGGATCTGGGCTTGCGTATCCCATCTCGCCGCCACCTGCTCATATCAATGAGTCTACCGCACCGTCCCCTCCCCTTCTCGACAATGCAGACACCATGCGTATCACCGAGGCTGGAGTGCGACCTCTTGATCTCATGGGCAATCTGAAACGTGCAGAGCCATCGATTGTCAAGACGAGATCGGGTAGTGTATTGTCGAGAGGGTTCATCTTGAAAACGGACTATTATCCTTCTGGTCAGTGCTTATCAACGAGCATCTCTTGACAGGTACTCAGCGCAGAATTCACCAGGACGCGCGCTGGATCTGGATTTGAACGTCCACGGCGCGCCGAACTTTAGAGCACCTCGCCAAGGAAACCTCAATGTATTTGGTGTTGCCCAACCCCGGACACAGGGCCTTCGTGCCATACTATCTGTACTCAGATGCCGTCCTGGAACGCGTGATCCCTCTCGTGTCGTCTGGTTTTCCACCCGAGAGGAGCCAATCAGTGGGTTCACTTGTTGACCGTTGTGTTACGTTTGACTGGGTGGCTGTTCGGTCAGTCTACATATCCGGACGCCCGTTTGTCCTTCGAGACGCATCTGAACCACGTAAGATGCTTTCGCTATCTGACCGCGCAGAAAACCTGGAGGCCATCGAAGATCGATTGAAGCACGACATTCTTCAAGAAGCCAACAAGTAGGTTGCCGTATCAATCAGGGCTAAGTCGGCCCCATTCTGATTCTGAATTTGATAGGTATGGTGGACTTATCTTGACCCACAATGAAGTCGGTACGTCCTCCGGGATGCCAGCGCACAATGACTAACTTATGACCTCACCGAAAGTTGCTGAGAGTGGACAAGGTGCCATATTACCGACCTGGACGCATGTCGACAATGTAAACGTGAGGACTTCACGAGAACTTTGGGAGAACATGCGCTTGGATGGATGGAACGTCGAGGTTAGTCAATCATATCTCCGTTGCGTCACTTTTATAAAGTCACCGTCTGTCCAGTATCATCGGTATGTCTTTCCAAGACATTGACTCGTGTACGTACTAATGGAGTAATCGACCTATGCAGCATTCCCATATCCCCCGATCGGCCGATAGAGGTATTTGTTGATTCTTTACCAAGTCCCTACCTGAAACACCGTCCCCGACCAGGACAACTACCTGGATGCTTATCTCCGTGTCATCAAAGATGCTGACCCTGTTCGAAGTGCTCTCGTCTTTAGCTGTGGCATGGGCGCTGTGCGAACTACATTTGCTATGGTTGCCGCTTTGATTATTCGCCGGAAGATGCTGCTTGGCCAAGGTTTAGACGACCCTTATGCTTCCAGGCCGTCTTTCGTGTTCCCTTCTGGAACTTTCAAGCAAGGAAGCCCCTCGCCTGGTATCAGCACCGTAAGTCATTTCCATTCTTCACAGTCACCTAGCTCACGGATCGTCATCTGTAGCCAAGGAGTCAGGTAATGTGACACGTAGAACATTTGAAACATTTAACAATCCCTCATTCAGCCTGTAACGGATGTGAAGCTTGCCCAGGCGGTTGAAAATGCCATCGCTCAACAGGATTCCAATAGGTCATTGCTTAGGTTGACCTATGTTTTGCAACAACGTGTGTGGTATTCTGCCGCGGGGCTCTGATGCCAATTTGCTTGTTCCAGACTTGCATTCGCAGTCAGCTATCGCCTTACTGATGTCACACCCCGTCTTGTTGGAAAATTTACGCAAGGCACACCAAGGAAATTATGGCATCATTCTCAGCCTTCTTGGTTGCTTAGACCACGGCCTTCAAACCAAAAAACTAGTTGACCGTGTCATTGACACTTGTATGTTTTTCAGATTGTCTTTTTCGCTCTTGATAAAGAGAAGCTGGCCGGGTTGGTCGATGCAGGCGATCATGTTACAAACCTACGGCAAGATATCTTGGTCCATCGTATCCGCTATTCACTCACCACCCCCGATGACGACGGTGCAAAGAGGGAAGACATCCTAATCAAAGCTGCCAAGGCTCTTGAGAAATAGTGGGTGATGCGCCAAACTAGGACCGTATTGAGCTCACAACCCGAGACTTCTGTATCATAGCTTCTTCATGATTGCTTTTGCAAGCTACATCGACTCTGTCCCCGACTTTAGCCAAACATTCTCAGACTGGCTCAAGGTCCGTCGTCAATGACCTTCTGTTTCCCACTCCTGATGGCCTAAGACTCTTCAAGCCAAGGACAGAGATATGGAAGTAAGCTATCTTGTACATGAATGGATCCTAAATTATGATATATTTCCCTTCCCGCTTAGCCAGATTATGTTCCTTAGGAAGTCGCGGGGATCGCGGTTGAATGTGTTCGCTCCCGTCAACGATCTCTCCCTTCTGTCTAGATCGAAAGCAGAGGACAAATCGCTCGTTGCTGGACAAAAGAATGATGTCGAGATTACTGGTAGTCAGTTGCTCGGAGATGAATACAGTGACCACGTTGTCAAGGTCAGGCACCCCCAAATTTCTAGATCATTAATTATCACACCGCCCAGAATCGCAGTGGCATTATTTTGAGAGAAAGGTGGGTCTATTTTATCCAGGTTAGCTCCCTGCTGGTTCGAGGATGAGCATTAGCACGCTATTGAAATCCGATCAATGGCTATCGGAGTCCGAACGTGTCTTGCACTCCGTTCGCGGCGTTACCAACTTTAGGAATATTCCTGGCACGAACATCTACGCCTGTGGACAACCAACTGAATCAGCAATTGATGGGGTAGTCCAACTGATCAAGCAAAATCACGCAAATGTCGACAAAGTTATATGGGTAACTCTCCGCGAAGAACCTATTGTATACATTAATGGTGCTCCCTATTGTCTGAGGCGGGAGCGGTTTTCTTTGAGAAACATGAAAGGTCATTGATCTGGCTTTGTACGCATAACATTTTGAACTTCTTGCCATGTAGATTACGGAGGAATTGCTTCCTCACGCTTGGAAGCTCTCGAGGAACGTCTCAAGGATGATGTGCTCGCGGAACTTAAAGCATTTGATGGGAGGTGTGCTATTCGTCTGCATACCGAATAACTGTGTTAATATTCGCACTACTCCCAAGGCTCTTACTACACACGGAAACGTCGGATGGATCGGTCATTCCAGTATGGGAAGAAGTCCAACCTGAGGATGTCGCTGTTCTCAAGGATATAATGGCATCGCGGCAGTCAGGTCGCGAACTTGATGTGCAGTATACTCGTATCCCAATCACCGCAGAGCGTCCTCCAGATATGTCCGATATCAGTGAGCTCATGGAGTTAGTGGTCCGTACGGACTTCAAGAGTACTGCCATTGTCGTGAACTGTCAATTAGGGCGGGGCAGGAGTACGCAAACCTCAGTAAGCGTTCCGCTGGATAGATAAACTTTCCATTAATCCTATTCAGGTCCTGATCCTTTTAATCCAACAATGGTTGGCGGACAACAGAGCAATTGTCCGACCACGTTCTGTTTCGCGTGTAGAAGAAGAACCCGTGAATTGGAGACCGTCATACCAAGTGGTGGATAGTACGTTACGTTTCCTTCTGTTCTTATCTGCATCTCATTTCCAATTTGAGATTTCCTTCGCATTGTTCGCCAAGGACCAGCAGTGAAAAACACTGTCGACGAGGCTATAGATCGTTGCGCAATAGTCCTAAATTTACGTGAGTCTATCGAAGAGGAACGTCTGAAAGCAGTTCAGGCTACCGACGACAAACAGAAACGTGTTCATACATCTAAAGGTTTGTTCAAAATGCTAAAGCATGCACAGACTGACGATTTCTCAGGACTGCAGAACCTTCGTCGATACTTTGAGCTCGTGGTTTTTCAGGCTTACCTACAATCAACGGAGGCTGATACGCTGCAGTCTGTCGAAACCTTTGGAAAGTTTATTGAGAACAGGCCAGGTACGGCGTTTCCTGGTCGTCTAATTCATTATCCGCATATCATCCGCAAACAGTCATCAAGACATTCGAAAAAGACCTCAATATTGGCGGTCTAAATGCTTTGATCCCATTGGAGCGCATGGATGGCGTTGCGCACCCTGACGAGGTCAAGCAAGTTGTGGTCAATCGATCTGGAAGCATCCTCTCTGCCTCCACAATCGTGAAGAGCGATTTCTTTTCAAACCTGCAGAAAATGACTCTTTCTGAGTGCGTTTTCAATGGTGGCATGTTCTGACACTAACCACCCTTTGCGAGGTAGGCGGATTGATGGATCTCCCAACTTCCGACGTGTACCTTTGACTCTCATATTGGGCTGCTCCGGAACGTCAATCTCGAGTATCTCGGTTTCACCCCCCGAATGCGTCAATGACGGGAAAATGGTTTGCGGAAGGTATTGTTTTCCATCTTCCCACTTCCTCTCCAGTAACCTTGCTTACCTGGCAAACCCAGTGGAATGCCTACTGTACAAGGGTGTGTCCTGATTATCAGTCACTTGAATCCCTCGTCATATCTTACACAGGTTACGGAGAGCGCTGGCGCGAGTTGATGCTGGCCCGAAGGGGACAAATATGGTATTCTGGACTTCACTGAGAGAGGTTCGATCAAGCTGCTTCCAACTTCCCAGACAAATGTGTACTGACTTAAACAGGAACCGGTCATATATGTCGCTGGCCGACCACATGTTCTGCGGCTAGTCGATAAGCCGTTGGAAAACGTCGAGTCAGATGCTCTCTTCATGCGCTGATCAAAGTTAATTAATGTGTATAGGGCTACGGGGGTTACTACCACGATGGTGGAGACAATGGAAGAACGTTTCAAAATGGATGTACTTCGGGAAGTTCGCCAAGGTGGTGGACGTATACTGCTTCACGACGAAGTAGAGGAGCGTCCTGGTGTGTTTACGATCATACCCATTTGGGAAACGGTTGAGGAGGAGGATATCATGACACCACGAGACGTGTTCGACCTTGTAGGGAAAGAAGGATACAAGGTGGCACCCTCTCTATATACCCGAAGTTCCGGCTGACCATTTTCAGATCGACTACGACCGTGTGGCAATTGTATGGGATCTCGATCCGTGTCTACCAATTGACTAACTCTTAACCGCAGACCGATGAACAAGCACCACTCCCAGATGCACTCTCTCAACTTTTAGATCGTATTAGACTGGGATACTCGCAAGCAGGTGATTTCATCTTCAATTGTCAGATGGGGAGAGGTCGTACCACCACTGGGATGGTGACTGCATGTTTAATTTCGACCGTCATGAACTGGGTGGGAGAAGAAAACGCCGATCTCACCGAGGATGTGAGTATGTTGAATTATGATTCAATTGATGGCCCGTCAGAAGAGGAGGCATACTTGCAAGGTACCTGTGCTTGCCGTTCCCGCTCGCCTGATGATTAAATCGGTCCACAGGGGAGTACAAGACAATCTTGCATCTCGTTGGCGTCCTCTCTCATGGAAAGATTGCCAAGCGTCTGACTGACCGTGCAATTGACCTGATGCAAGACGTGCAGAACCTGAGGAAGGCAATTTATGAGTGAGGATTCCTCGCTTGTTTGTTGGTCTCTGCTAATTATGACGTAGTTACAAGCTCAAGGTGGAGGCGTGCGAGAAGGGAAGTGCTAAACAGGGGAAACTGATGAATATTGCTGTGAATTACCTGTAAGCCACTTATGACAGTTTTACATCCGTCTGCTCAACATATTGCATAGATACCGCTACGGGACGCTTATCGTTTTCTGCAATTACTTGATCGAGATGCGAGAATCGGCCAATAAGGGCGAGGAGAAACCCTTCCCCGCTTGGCTCCGCGAACGTCGCGAAATTTCTAAACTCTTGGGAAGGAGGTCTCTAGACTGAGGGCGAATCCTGAGATGATGATGGTGATATCATGGGTAAGTATTGGTTGACAGTCCTTCTGCTATGGAAACCTGTACCTATTATTCTCAATCAAAAATACCCAAACTGTTGACTACTACACGGTCGCTTAGAATTGGTTTCACAGGTTTCAACACTGCCCCTTGTTGCAGGCCCTTGCAGAGTCTCGGCGGTTGTAGTCACCGTAGTACCGGAGAAGTTGTTGCACGTGACCGTGATCTGGTACACAGCCACTTGTAGTGTCAAGTTCCTACATCACTGCGCTCAGCGGCGTTTGCATTTGGACTCTTTTCAGGTTTCTTCCAATCCGCAAGCTGTTCAAAGAAACCTGCCACATCCTATTCAAGACAGCGCCAAGCTTGTAGCTGATCATAGGCACACCTAACGATAACGGTTTGGTCTCGCGACCTGACGTTACTGCGGATTTTTCGACCACACTCATTCCACAGCGCTTTTCTACGCATTGCTAGCAACTTTTCTCAGGATGAAGAAAGCAACGCGCTCGCTATTACTTGCAGTGGCGGCTTCCGCTATGCTCCTTCCTGTCTCCGCATCGGACGACGAGGAGGTTTATGAGCGCAGGTCCGTTCATATGCGTGCTGGGGTTCTAGCAGACTCTAGTGTCGTTGCTTCCACCGATTCACCTACTACGCCGGCAACTTCGGCACAGCCTGCGACAAGTGTGGCTGCAACTTCGTCGGCGTCAGCCACATCTGCGACGTCCGCCGCCGCTCCTACGGGAGCAAGTTCTTCACCGGCGGCCCAAACAACCGCTACTAAAGGAGCATCCTCTGCGCCCCCTTCAGCGACTACACAAGCCGTGACGAGCTCAGCCGTCGCCACCACCGACTCTTCAGGACAGGTCGTTACAAGCTTCATCGAATTCACGCCTACACCATCCAGTACCGCGCCTTCCCAAACGAATACTGGCACTAGCTCGAGCGGTGATGGCGGCGGCGGCGGCGGCCTCGGCACTGGGTCGATTATTGGACTTTCAGTTGCGGGTGGGATTGCGGCGATTGCTATCATCCTCTTCTTCGTCTGGAAGTTCACACGGAAACGGTTTGCTGACTTCGACGACAGTACGTCCGTTTATGTAAGCGTTTCATATTGACTGATGGAACGATGTGTGCCACGCAGATGAAGCCATTAAATGGCCCGAGCTCAACGCGCACAACACCGACGTGCATGCTCTTCCGACAAACGCCACCGGAAGGGCTGGCTTTGGTCCAGAGAACGACTCTGATGTCAACCTTACGAGAGCACCCAGCCCTGGTGCATACGCGAACTCGATTACAGCCTCAGTTCCTGAAGCATATGGTGCCGGAGATCCCTACGCAGTCCCACCCTTGCCCCATTTGAATCCTAACCAGCCATATCACGATGAACCTGGCGCATATGGTCAACCCGCCGGATACTACGACCCATACCAGGGTCCAGTGCCGAACACATTTGGAGATTCCGCATCTGATGGTTTTGGTGCAGAGTCTATCCCAATGACTCAGATGGCCAGGATGAAGAGTCCAAGTCCACAGGTGATATACGATATGCAGGGTCGTGGCTCCCCAGCGCCGCAGGCGGTGATGGGTTACCCAGGCCTGGAAGAGCGATCCAGGACCCCGACTTCTGTCGCAGTAAGCGCAGGCAGGGCTTCTCCAGGTCCCAACCCCGGATACGGATACGGTCCGCGGTAGCTGCGGCCCTCGCTTGACGATGGTGGTGGGGATGATGCTCGCTGAATGTCACGAGTTCAAAGAAAGCGGGATGAGAAGAGGACAGTATTAGGCATTTGAAGAATTAATACCCTCTACGACGGATGTACACTCGTTTGGTCGGTCTTCTTCCCCGCCCTGTGCGTCTCACTTTTGAACATGATGTTTCATCAGAATTATCCTGCGTATCATAATGCGCATCTTCGTTTTATCTCCGCCAATATAGATCTTGTCAAGGATGCTCATGCTTTTCGGCAGCTAACTGTCACTATCAATCATCCTGCTCTCAAATTTATCTCCTCTTTCCCACGGACATTGATACGAGCCCTTTATCCCTCAATATCCATCCATACCTTTCCAGAACAACCACTGCTAATGCAAAGATATATATAAATTCAAAGCTTTTTTTTTTCACTCCGATTGCGAGTTTGACAGTGTTTCCAAGAAGGAAACCAAAATTTTGGCCACCAGGCGTCCCGATCAAAATAATATGGAGAATAAACGTCAAGATGATAACCCAACGCTCACGATCACTGCTCTGTCATCTCGGCAATGCGCAAGCCAACATTAATGGCCAATGCGGTGAACAACACCAAACACAAGATGGTTGGGCCATATTTGTCATAGTAGAGTCCTTCTGCACTGCGCTTTCGAAGACGAAGTGCACGATAAACGAAGATGATGGCGGCGTATGCGATAGAGAGTAATGCCGCAAGTGTGAACAGCCCTGCGCTAAGGAGCCCTCTAGGATCGTCTGGGGGAATAAAATTGAGGAGCATCGTCGCAATGGAACTAATCAAGACGGCAAAGTGTAACCATTTCTAGTGACATCCCAGTTCAGTCAGCATGAAACGCGTCTCAGTTATAAAAAAACAGAGACTTGCCAAGAACGTCCGTTCGTTAGCAAAGTAAACTTTGGGCTCGATGCGAACAGGTACCGCGATTTTCTTGCCAGACGGTGCAATCCAGTCGCGAACAAGTAGTCTCTCTTGTTCTGGTATCTCTTCCTCGTTGAGTCCTACAGCCTCGGTGGTTGTCTGATTATTAGTACTTTTGGTTCCGTTCAACTGCTCCTTCAACGTCTTGTCAAATGCTGTCGACGATGCGAGAGGATTGATGGACAGCGTTTTTTGCTGTTCCTCCCGCTGAGTAGCGGCACGTTCTTCATGGTCACTTCTCAGTAACGGCGTGTGTTCGTCAACCACTTCTTGTTCATCACCTCTCGGAGACGGGCGAGAACCATTCGAAGCGTTGGAACCCATCAAATCACGCCTCTTGAGTGATATTTCGCGGTACGCAATAGCAGCTGCGACGTCCACGCGAGGAAGCCCTGCGCGAGTGCCTTCATCCTTGGCAGGCTCCAAGTCCATGGGTTCATCTTCTTCCCCTTCGGAAACAGGTTCAGCATACATATGGGATGGCGTCGTATCGCCGGAACGGCTAAGGTCCAAAGATCCCCTTGAGGACGAGGGGGCAGGTCGTTCCACTGTCAGGTAACCCGTACTGGGCTTCAGAATGTCGATATCCACTACAAAAACAAGTTGATTAATCATTGGTTATCCCACATGCTACCCTGAGAACCTACTCTGCGGAAGCCAGAATGGAATAAGATCTGTCCGATGAGGAAGCAGGGTAGCACATCCATGTATGAATTTACTGCGCTCACATGAGCTTCGAGAAAAAGAGATCTGATGATGACTGACCTGAACTTGGGGACGGCTTCCACGAGATGGGATTGGACTAGGTCTGTCACCCACTTGGGAGGTTCTTGGCCAAGTTGTGTCTGTAGCTTGACCTCCAGAACGCCGTATTTGAATAATTCTTTGTCTTCAGCTGGCAAATGGTCAAAGGGATGATCGATTCCTATGTCGGTGCGCCGCCAGTTGTCCCCGGACCGTATGCGCCCATCCCAGTTATCTTCCCTGACCATAGTGAGTTCGGTATCAAGGGAAATCCGCACACGAGCGTCGCCCGGTAACTGGAATGCAGTTCGATTGTAAAAAGTACGCATAACTAGAGAGGCATCGTTGGCAAGTTAAAGGGACACTGTCAGGATGTGGCTCACCGGGGCCAAGGTTGCGAGTCAAAATGCGATATTGCACCTCACTGGCAAGTTGAATCATCGCATCGACTTCACCCTGACTTTTTTTGCCGCTGTCGACTAAAGCCTGCATTTCAGCGTCCATGGTATATTCTCCGCGCAAAAATGCGTTGACTAGATGCTCCTTGATGGGAAAACGAGCCTTGACCGATTTTTCCCCGGTCCAATCTTCTCGGTGAGTTTTACGTTCCACGAAAATCTGTTGATGAAATGGAGTTGGATCGATAAGAAGGATATCGCCCTTACGGTTTTAACGTCGGTATCCCCGTACCACCGTAGGCGGATTGCTTCAGCGCCCTCAGTCTTTTCGAGCCGGCCAAGGTAGAGATCTAGGTCCTCGTTGTCGAAGTAGATAGATGTGATCGCTGTTGGAACCAATGAGATCAAATGGCGTCAAGGACTTGGCAGTTTACCTGCATCCTTGGGTTCGAATTCTTTCTCTGCGTTGAACACTGTCAAACACAACCAGAGTCAGATTTACAAAGTCGCGACAGCTAAAACCGGACAAACCGAGGACGGGTAAGTGTTTCAAAATAGCCAACTTGAGCGGAACAAGGTTGTCTGGATGCACCTGGTAGCTGGTGAGACCACGTTTAGAAGTAGGCGAGACTTGTTTACCCAGTACTTCGTTGTCTGACGAACAAACGCACTTTGACTGCCGCCCGCACTGGAGTCTCCGACAACGGGGTGACCGCGCGTGCGAACGAGGTTGTAAAGCTTTGAAAGCTTCACGATGAGAGCATCCCAGTTGTACTTGTAAAATGGTCGTTCTTCCAAGTAATCTTGAATGAATGTAGGCTTGAGGGGCAAACTCGTTTGTTTCTGAGAACACGGGTGTTAGTGTGGGAGCAAATCTGTTGCAAGACGTGACCAACGTCATGTTTCTAGGGTTCGGTCAGAACAAGGAGCATACCAGTAGACACGACGCAAACCTTCAAGATCTTGAGAAAGCCTGTAATATTTAGTTTTGTGTACAGGGCGAGATCATGCACATCGGCAACGAGCGTGGCCACTTCCACTTCCAGTTTATGAAAAAGGTCTTCGAGTTCGTCATAGGAATCACCACTCCCTTCGAGGTCGCCTTCGTCGTCAGAGCCTTCATCCGGGCCATAATCCGAGGTGCGCGGATGAAGCGACTCGGGATCACTGGACGTGATCGGAGATGGTTCGGATGATGAGGGCGTGTCCTGTTGCGCCACGAGACGTTTCAGGTCGTTGTCGGCATCACGAATTCGACGGGACAGCTCAGATGTCTAAAAGCCGGACAGTGATAAGGGTGACAGCGAGTTTATTAATGTTAAGCCGCGCAGCACCTTCTGCTTCTGGAAGTCGTGAATCTTATCCAGCTCTCTTTTGAGCATGGCGGTAAATTCACGTTCATCCTTGTCATCCCAATTGTGGGAGGTAGTGCGAGCCTGGATGGAAACGGCTGAACAAGAATAAGCCCTCAAATGAAATGGTCAAAACCTTGAGCTCCCGTTTAAGAAGGTTGTAGTCGATGTAAAATGGCTTCCATTCGTCGTAGAGGCTTGCCTATATCACAAGCATGTTTGTATGTGAGAAGACACGACGATGAAGCTCAGCATACCGAGATCTTCCTTCCGAACTTCATGAGGGGAGAAGAAAAAGGGACGAATGTTCCAGTGTGTGAAGGCTGTCGGCTCGGCTCGATATGCCAGTCAGCCGTGGGAAGAAACGATCTGATACGTCGAGCCGATCTGCAACCGGTGGCGGTGCAGATCCCAACATGTCTCGTGCAAAGATCCTTTTCTTGGGTACAAGAAGGTTCAAATCTCTTGAACTGTATTCTTGCGCAACTCATAGAACAATGATCCCCGCAGGAGTGGTAAAACGTCCATTTTGCAGGTTCTGTTCAAGAACTTGCCCTCGAAGCAAACGTTCTACCTCGAACCCACGATGCGCGTCACAAAGTACCCTTTCGAGTGAGTCATCCCCGCGTGCGTCCCTTGTGCACCCACAGACATGCCCGGGCAAGCACTCTCATCCCACTCGAAATGTGGGACTGTCCCGGAAACATCACGGTCGATACCCTAGGCGCTCCTCTCTCTGAATTCTCAAGTATCGTGTTTGTTATCGACATCCGAGTAAGGGTGTTGCCCCCTCGAAAGCACAACCAATTCACCCTCCCACAGGATCTTTACCAACAGCCCATTGTCAAGCTCGTCGAGTTCATCGTCGCCGCGTGCCAAGTCAACCCAAACATAAATCTCGAGGTCTTTGTACACAAGGCAGAGAAACTACAAGAGGATGACAAGTTTGGTAAGATGCTTCGTTTACGCAGTCATTCACCGCAATCATCTCGAGACAGAGAACTTTCGCCAGATCAACGAGCGCGTCATTGACCGACTCGTGGACGAATCACCAGAATATGAACAAGTTCCTCTGAATTTCCACTTGACGTCTGTCTATGACTATTCGCTCCAGGAAGCATTTTCACGCGTTGTCCACAAACTTATCGACTGTTTGCCTTATCTCGAAAACCTGCTCAACATCTTTTGCGCCGTAAGTTGCCCCCCCCTCTGTCTTCCCGCCTCGGATCTCACTTTCTCCAGAACACGTCGTCACCCAAGGCATTTTTATTCGATACAACTAGTAAACTCTATGTCGCGACCGACGCATCCCCAGTCGATCAAGCAACACACAATCTCTGCTGCGATTATCTGCACATGCTCAACTCCTTTAGACCACTGTACAAGTACGGACGCCTTGTTCGGCAGCCAACCCTAGCTGATCCTACATCAGGTCCGACGCACCACCACCGTCTACAACCGCTTCGTCACCCAACCCGGCGGACGCCTCCGATCCTTGCACGTCGAGCACCAAAGCGCCGTCTTACCCATCCGCATCGACATCTCTATCGCCCTCCCAACCGGTCACACTCACCTACCACCTCGTTACGCCCCACCTAGCACTCGTCGCCTCGTTGCCCACGCCTGTGTTCGAGATGAGGAGAGGCCTCGTGGAATGGAACGTAGTGTATTTCAGAGAAGGCGTGAGGGAGATTTGGGAGGTCGAGAGGGAGCGGAACAAGGCAGAGCTGGTCGCGTGACATGAGGGTATGGCACAAATCTAGGTGTGTCAGATACGACTTACCACTTGACTGCAAGGCGAACGATACCATGTCGACAAGGAACATATTAAATTCGGTCTACCCCCAGGAAAGAAAAAAATAATTGCATCAGCCGGGAGTCGAACCCGGAGCTAGGCCATGGGAAGACCCAATGTTACCGCTACACCACTAATGCTCATGTCTTTTGTGCTCAATAAAACCATGTAACTGGCATTATTTGATTGCAGTAGCATGCCTTTGCTTACCCTAGAAATATCTCTTGAACAGTCTGCAGGAGACATCATCAAGCCATCCTACTGTAAAATGGATGCAAGTGCCAAATCATCTTTTCCATTTTAGCTTCTACAAGACATGGGATGCTCCTTTCAATTCACCTTGACATGCATTAGTGGTGTAGTGGTAACAATTGGGTCTTCCCATGGCCTCAGGTTCAACTCCCGGATAAAGCACAGTTAATGCATGTCTTTTTTTCCATCAGAAAACGCATCATCGGTATGGACATCTCGACACCTTCATTCAAAAGAAAAAAAGTCCTCGATTTCATCAATAACTAGCTGCGTGTACGTCCTTATCGAAGGGTGTGAACATGTCCGCTGAATGAAGCGTATCATAAGATCCAAATGGTATGCCAAAGATCGCAGCTCCTCATTCATCGTCTTCCCAACGAACTCCGCTGTGCAAGGCTGCTGTTTGCCGCCCAAGTCTAGATGTGCATGTAAGGACAGAACGGGATGGCTGCCAATAAATTGGCCATAGGATGAGGCGGGCTGGGCCCATGACCCGTGAGGGAAGAACAAAGTACAAGTAAAGTTAGATACAAGAGAATTGAGAGAAAGGGGATAAAAAGCGATACAAATGGGACAACCGGGGCCATGGTCGCTGAACAAGGATACCTCACGAATAACATGAGGGAAGAGTGAGGTTCTTGAAGTTTTTGCTAGAGTACGGTTCAGGAACGCTCGTGACAGGACACGATTATCAAGCTAAACTTACTTCGCGTCAAACAAACCCCAGTAACCCTGTCAACAAGTATGAGCAATTTCCAATGGAATGAGTTCAGAAAAATTACCTCGACACCACCATATTGATCACCCTGAAATATGATTGAGTACTCTGCCATTGAACCCGTTGATATGACTACATACCTGCCATGGCTGGTCACAGAACTATACCAAGACATGAGCCGGCGTTTATCGCTAAAGGTTGTATGAACACACCTCGAAAAAGAAGTATTCCGTATTGTTTTGGATTGCTACACGACAAAATCAGTCACTCGCGACGAGTAATCGTCACAAAAATGTACTTGCCTTGACAAGCAAACGTGTCAATGTAGATCTGAAGATAGCTGAGAAAGTCAACCGCGTCTGCCATACAAACAGACACACCTGCAGATTAGCAACGGAAGCAGCCGAGGGGCCGTCATTAGGGTTGTAGTTGAACGTCGACGTGTTCTAGCCAAATTTTAGCGCATCAAGGCAATGTTCCCGAGGCTACATACCGTTGGCCAGCCAGTCTCGGCAATGTACATTTGGAGGCTGCTGGAAATTTTTGCAGCAGGCTCAACGTTTGTCGTCTCAAAGAAATCATACGTCCATCCTGCAGCATTCTGGATACTTTGGTTCGCAAACCATGGGTGGACATTTGACATGCCATAATTCACTACTTCCAACACTTGTGTGTTGAAGTAGCTGCCCGCATCAGCGGTACCAACTGGCAGATTTCCCAAGTTCATTGAGGAAAGCATGCTCTTTGTGTCCTTGATCCATGAAATGAGCGTTTCGGCGGCTGTGACGACTTGTGAGGCATAGATCGAAACAGCAACGAAGAAGGCTTACCTGCGTCTCCAGCGGGGCCATTAGGGTCAGTTTGACCAGCGGCAGTGACAGCACTGTGGCGTAGGATACGTGAGGTGATGGATGGCAGGACAAATATACCTACTCGAGGATGATTTCATTTCCAACGGTCACACCGCCCACGTTGGTAGCACCAAACTGCTGGAGTGCAGTCTGTATTTCACCTTTTTGACGTTCATAAGCGGTCCCATTATCGGTCAACGAAGGGTAGTTTCCGAGCCAAACAGTCATGTTGACCTTGGTGGCTTGAATAGCAGCAAGAACGAGGGAAGATTGGTTGCAGTCTGCACCATAGATGCGAATGTTGGTCGTTATTTGAGACATGAGCTTGGGGAGGTGTGAGCCGAGGGAAGAGAGATATACAAGTCAAGTACCTGTATGTCCTCGATGACAGAATCTATGGACGATGAAGGGTGTGTTACTAGTAATAGTAATAAACTCACCCAAAGTTACTCCACAGTCAGGCAGCTGGGAGCCAAGGGGTGTGTAAGCGATGCCCCAGAACGCGTGCTTGAGAGCAGGGTTTTTCTGGAAGTTGCTGGGGTCACTGGGATTTGTGCCTGGAGGGGCGCTGCCCGAGGAAGAAGCTGCTGAGCTGCTGTTCTTTTTCGAGAGCACGACACCAAGGGTGACACCTGCAGCAATGAGGACGGCAAGGAGCAATACGGATCCAATGACCTGGAATGGCGGGTGAATGGGAGTATGTCGCGCACGGGGGAGACTAACCATGAACTTGGACCGCTTGTTGGACCGCTGGGTCTTCTCGAGCCAGTCGCTGTTGCGGGGTACCTCCAAGTTCTCATATGTGTTTGAGGGCGGCATGTAGGGAGCTTCAGCGAATGCCGAGGGCTGAGAGTTTCTAAAATTTGGGTTGGACAGGTTTGGGGTGGAGTGGAGTGGGGAAGGAGCGTAGGTGCCGTGCTGGCTTTGGACGGGCTGGATTGCGACGGTGGTGGTAAAAAGGAAAGGTGGGATGCCAACGAATGCTTATGTTAGAATATATATCTACATATATGGGAGCAAATGTTGGCGTACGTGGTCGTCGTAGTAATCCTGCATCTCTGGGGTGGGTGCCACTGCGGGGTCATCGCGGTAGGAGTGAACCTGACGCATTATATAGTCGTTGCCGCGCTGCATCTTGGAGGGGGCAGAAGATGGGACGATCAAACACCAAATTCGGCTCCCATTCGAACATGCTATTTTTGTAAATTGTAAATTATTATTTCTCTTTACACACTCCGCAACTACATTGTTCATGTCATCCCAAATATGGAAATGTTGCCAACACGTGACCCTCGTAACAGGGTGACTGTGACAAATATACAAGCGACGTCGCCTGCCAGCATGCTCTTCTCGCTGGTCGCCGTTGGCGGCATATTGTCCTACGTGCTCATATTCACACCTCGACTCAGTCCATCCGGAAGAGGCGTGTGCGGCCGTTGCTTTCTCAGCAGCCGCAGCCGGCGTCTCTCGTCGTCGGGAGCATTCCGTTGTGATGGTAGAGTCCGGCTACGGTTGAGAGACGTCGGGCTGCTCAGGTTGGATGGCGGCCATTCCGCATCGGGAGACTGCGCGGGTGACCCCCGGGGTGTTTCTGTGCGACCAAGGGGATCTATAACATATGGCCCAATGCCAACAAGTCACGGGATCAAGAGACGATGCAGGCAAGATTTCGCAGGGGAAGCACAACGGAAATCGGTGTTTAGCGACCGGGAAGGGTAAGGCGCGCTGGCGCAGAGTAGGGTAACCCACCAAGAGGTTCGTGCGTCGTGCGTCGTCGCATGATCCGTCGCTTGTCCTTGCCGACGAGCTTCCAGCCATTCGTGGATGGCCGTTCGTCATCAGACGTGAGTACAACGAGATCAGAATCATCTGGGTCATGCGAAAAGGGAGGGATAGGGCGGTTGGGTGGACGCCAGGAGGAGGGATCCGATCGTGGTGGGGGCGGTATGTCAAACAAAAAAGAATCCTGATGCTCAATGAGAAACTCGAGGACCTTTTGGCTAAGCTGATGTTCGCTCGGGGAGAGCTCATGATCAGGGTGAGAAATGAGACCGGGACGAAAGATGACGGCAAGGTCTGAAGGGGGATAAGTAAGGGGGAAGGAAGGGGAGACGAGCACGGACTGGCAGGTGTCATGAGATTCTTGTCCGATTTGCGAGCAAAGACGGACAAGAGGTCGAGAACATAGAGGAGAAGGTATTGGTTCGCTCTAGGCATGCGGGAGATCAAGTGCCTGTATGTGGCGATAACCCTGTCATGATTGAAGGGTTGCTTTGCTGAATAGAGTATGAGGTGTGAAGCAGAACAATGGAGGAGGGATACTAACCGAGAACGTCGCGAAACTTGAAAAGGAGATGAGGGATGAAGAGAGGCAAAGGATGTAAGACTCACGTCGTGATACATGTCGTACGGGATGACGGGTTCCTGATCGGAGAAGGAATAGGGGAGAATGAGACGTAAAACGGACGGAACTTACAGGCATCTGAGTGAGATATCGTCGAAAGACGCTGGCGACGTCGTGGGGAGTGTAGTGTTCACTTTTCCAGTCAAGGGACTTTCCGTACTAGGGGGGGCTGTGATTGGAAAACAAGTGGCGGAGAAAGAGGTACGCACGCGGGGCGGTGTCTCGAATGCCGCCTGTAGGTCGCGCATGCGTTTGGCAGAGCCATTTACACGAAAGGTACCTTCGATCTCGGTGGCTACGATGGGTGAGCAGGGTGGTATATGAATGGGGATAAACAGTACCGTTTTCCTTGAGATAGAGGCCACTGGGGGGAGTGAGTAGGAGCAAGGTGAAGAGGGCGAGGGACGGACCACTTTGCGACGACGACTGGGATGTAACCCCACACGTAGAGATCGCCGTTGGCATTTGCGGTGGATATTTGTACGCTAGCACGTCTGAGAGAGTCCTTGAGTGGCTTTGCAAAGACTGTCGTCGAGGACGCTGCTGGTGACGGCGAGAACGAACGCTGTATGTCGTGTTTTCTGTGTTTCTGAGCGTGTGTGAACTGGGACCACCACTTGAGGAGGGATGCTTTCGAAGGGGGGTTGTCTGGCACCATCATTGGCTAGGAGGAAGAAGCGTAGCAACACAGCCACTCCTATCTTCTTCCTCGACAATGATCCAAATCCCTTCTCACTGGCTTGGCTCCGCTGCCGGTCTTGCCGTGTTCGGCTTCCTCCTCCGACGCATTCTCCGCACCCGCACCCCGCACCCCGAACTCCCCGGCACCGACGAATTTGACTTCATCATCGTCGGCGGCGGTCTGTTCCACACACTTTTTTTCTTTCTCCGCTCACCCCGCTCTCGGCAGGCACTGCCGGGTGTGTCCTCGCTGCCCGCCTCTCTGAGCGCGCCGATCTGCGCGTCCTCCTCATCGAGGCCGGCCAAAGGTTTGTCTTGTCTCCCTGCGCCCCCCTCTCCTCACCTTGTCCAGCGGAAAGGCTCTGTTTGAGAGCAGAACGCCCTCTGCCTTTGCCCGTCTCTTTGGCGGCCCACACGACTACAACCTCTTCACCATCCCTCAGCAGCATGCGGCCAACAAGAAGAAATTCTGGCCCCGTGGTATGTGAGCTCTCCGTTTTCATTCTTCGCTTACCCCTCCGCAGCTCGTCTGCTCGGTGGTTGCTCTTCCATGAACGCGCTCATGCATGTCTGTTCTCTCGTTCTGCTTCCTGTTCTCATGCCACCCCAGGGCTCAATATGGCGCACCCTCCGACTACGACGAGTTTGCTTCCATCGTTGGTGACGACTCTTGGTCCTGGAAGAACTTTGAAGCGTGCGCTTTCATGCTGTTTTGTCCCGCTATCTTCTCATCACCTCCACAGCTACTTCCGCAGGTTTGAGAATTATACCCCAGACCCGCGATTCCCACATGTCGATCATTCTATCCATGGTTCCCATGGCCCTATCACCATCGGTTACAATGCCTATACTTGGCACGGTAACCCCCTCTTTGTCCAGGCGAGCATCAATGCGGGCGTTCCATTCAGTCCCGACTTTACCACTTCAAATGGTACTCTTGGAACGAACAAGGTATGCCTTAGTTCTCTCCAACCCTCGTCTCTCATGTTGCCCTACAGATCAGTCAGTTGCATTGTTGGCCTTTTGCTCCCAGGTCACTCACCGTTTTCCAGTGACTTATATCGACAGCCGTGGTCAGCGCGTGTCCGCGGAAGTTGCCTACCTTACCCCAGATGTTCTTGCTAGACCCAACCTCAAGGTCGTCACCCTTTCCCGTGTCACAAAAATCGTGTTTGATTCTTCCTCGGGCACCCCGCGGGCCGTCGCCGTCGAATTTGCCAACTCAAACCAACCTGCAGTCCGCTTGCATGCCAGGGCCCGCAAGGAAGTCATCGTCTGGTACGTTTTCTTCCCGTTCAGTGCCCCTTGTATTAATCCTCCCGAGTGGTGGAGCAGTTCACTCTCCTCATATCCTGATGCTTTCCGGGATCGGCCCTGCATCTCTTCTCGAAAGACACAAGATTCCCGTCGTTGTAAACTCTCCTGGCGTTGGCGCTAATCTCTATGACCACCCCACCTTCGCGTTGCGCTTCAAAGACAAGCTTGGTGTTTCCCTTAACTACACACGACCATACAACTTGGCCAGCGCTTTCAAACTCCTCAAAGCATTTGTGCAATACCGGCTCTTTAGGACAGGTCCTCTTACTACCAACGTCAGTTGTCTCACCAACACGCCCTTTGTGTCGCTGACTCTGTCTAGGTCGGAGAGGCCGTCGCGTTCTTCCGAACGGACGATGAAAAGCTGTTCCCTCGTTCGGAATACAACAACGACATTGAAGACGCTACCTCTGGTCCAAATGCACCTGATATCGAGCTCATCCTTCTCCCCACTGTGGTTAGAAGTCAGCCGCCACTGGAGGCTGGATTACATGCGTATATCATCTTGACCACTCTCCTGCGGCAGGTCACTCGTCCCTGTCTGTATCCAACACTGACACTCTCCACAGCCCGACGAGCGTTGGTAGTATTCAGATCAACTCGGCAGACCCTTGGGACAGCCCTATCATTGATCCCAAGTTGGTCCTAGCACCCTTTTTCCGCTGCCAGAGACTTATCATGTCCTCAGCTATCTTGCCACTCGGCATGACATTGATGCGATAGTTCGCGGGGCACGTTTGGCATACCGGATCGCTCACACGGCGCCGCTGACAGACATCACCGACGTTGGTAGTACCCACCCACTTCTCGACCATCATGTGGACAGGTTGAGCGATGAGGAGCTTGGGGAACTCGTCCGGAACAAGGTGGAGACGCTCTACCACCCTTTTGGAACATGCAGCATGGGCAAGGCGGACAATCCGCTTGCAGTCTTGGACACGCAGCTCAAGGTGCGAGGTGCGCTCGGTCTGAGAGTGTGCGACGCGTCCGTGTACCCCAAGTTGGTCTCGGGTCATACGGTCAGTGCGTGTCTCGTTGCGTGTACGACGCTGACAGGTTTGTGACAGACTGCACCTGTTCTGGCTGCTGCAGAAAAGCTGGCAGATGTCATCAAGGCAGAGTACGTGTGATACTGTAGGCGTAACTAGCCATGTACTATACTACTGCGAAGGATTGCTCATGGGCAAAAACGGCCAGACAGGATCGCCTCTGGGTGCGCCAGTGACACCAAGCACGGCATACTGTCCACCCATACCAAGGGGATCCACCAGGCGATTGACGCCCTCCGCAATCGCGGTCTTCCGCTCTTGGGTGGACGCAGCATGGATGAGACGCTGGGCACGGAGCTGAACACCGACCTCGATGAGAAACCTGCCCTGGGGGAGTGTCCCATGCGGTGTCACTAGCGAGCGATCAGTCCCGCACAGAAACCGATGTCGAACCACGCACCGCGATCGGCCAGCACTTCTTTCAGGAGGGCAAAGTCGACGTTGGCGGTGACGTCGCACTCGCCGGGGCGGTGAAACGCGTCTACGATCTGGTGCGCCTTGAAGGCCTAGAGCGGGTGAGCTACGGGACGGCGGGGGCGGGGGCGGGGGGCAGACGCACGCGGAGGGAGTCACCGACGGCTTTTTCGGCGCCATAGTCGATGACGAGGGCGCACCCGCCGGGGGCGATAGTGTCGGCGATGTGCCTCGCGGTCTTGATGGACGCGGGGGAGACCTCGATGCGCGCGCCAATGGGGAGGGCGGCGAAGCGCGGGGAGGCGCGGCCGAGGAGCGTCGAGGACGCGGTGGGGGTCGGGGAGAGCACGCGGGTCCAGCGGGGGGCCGGAGACGGGTCGTCGGCGGGGGCGATGAGGACTTCATGCCAACCGCGGGGGGTTTTCTGTGGGCTATGTCGGTCAGTCGGTCTGGGGGGGGGGGGGGACGGACCTCGATGAGGTGCACGGGAAGGGCGTCGAAGAACTCGTGGGCGATGAGCATGGTGAAGAGGTCGTCGCGGGGGGGAATCTGGTCGAGGGCGTCGTGCCAGGCGAGGGTGGCACCGGCGGTGGAGAGGGTAGACCGTTGGAGGGCGCGCATGGCGGGGCTGGACTCGACGAGATGCACGCTGTCGAGCTGTGTGCGCACGGAAGGGAACTGGCGGACGACGCGGAGGATGTCGTGCATGAGGGTGCCGCGACCGGGGCCGAGTTCGACGATGCGAAAGGGGGGTGCGCGAGCGTTGGACCACTGGGCGATGGACCAGAGCGCGAGGGCCTCGCCAAAGACCTGGCTGATGTCCGGGCTGGTCACAAAGTCGCCGCGTGCGCCGAACACGGGGTTGTTTGGGTTCATGTAGTAGCCATGGACGGGGTGGGAGAGGGCAAGCTGCATGAAGGTCGCGACCGAGAGCGGTCCTGTTGCCTGCGCGAGGGTAAGTCAGCGCGAGGGAGGGGGGAGGGACATACCCTGAAGGTGCCGAGCAGGAGTCTGTCGAGTTGTGTAGCGACATGACTGAGTGGTAGTGTCATGAAGTCAGTAGTACAAGTCAACTACCACAATGGCCACTCGTTCGTACGGTCTCCTCCCCCCCTACGACGCTGCTGACGTCCCCCAGGCATCCAGTTCGAAAACAGCAGCGACGTCGGCGTGTTCGCCAAACTCACAAACAGCTACTGCCTCGCCGCCGTTCACACTTCCACCAACTTTTTCTCCGCGTTCGAGGCTGAACTCGCCGATGTCGTCCCCGTCGTCCACACCACCATCGCTGGCACACGCATCGTCGGTCGCATGACCGCAGGTCCGTCCTTCACATCCCCATCGCCCCCGCTCACCATCCACACAGGAAACAGACACGGCCTCCTCGTCCCATCGACGACCACAGACCAGGAGCTCCAGCACCTCCGAAACTCCCTCCCAGACACCGTCGCCATACAGCGCGTCGAGGAGCGCCTCTCCGCCCTCGGCAACGTCATCGCCTGCAACGACTACGTCGCACTCGTCCATCCCGACCTCGATCGTGAGACAGAGGAGATCATCGCTGACGTCCTCAAGGTTGAGGTCTTCCGCCAGACCATCGCAGACAACGTCCTCGTCGGAAGCTACTCCGTCATCTCAAATCAGGGCGGCATCGTCCACCCAAAGACGAGCATACAGGACCAAAACGAGCTCAGCAGCTTGCTCCAGGTGCCCTTGGTGGTCGGTCCCCCCCCATCCCCCTCCCTCCCTCTAACACATCCATAGGCGGGTACGGTCAACCGTGGCTCGGACGTCATCGGTGCTGGTCTCGTCGTCAATGACTGGTGTGCTTTTACCGGCCTCGACACGACCGCAACAGAGATCAGCGTGATCGAAGCTACCTTTAGTACGTCCCCATCCTCGTCGTGTCCATCGCCCTCTCACCCCGCCCAGAACTACAAGGCCAAACGTCATCTGCAGTCATTGGTGAGATGCGCGATTCTTTGATCGACAATTGGGCATAGTAGATACCTCACTGTAGCCTATACGCAAAATGATAGTTAGTATCCTCGACTCTTTATGATATTCTTCCAGCTGTCCAGAATGTACGACCCGTACAGCGATGCCTCCCGCACCGTTTCCTCCGCAGACCCCGCGCGCACAAGCAGATCCTCGAGGAACGCCGCGGCGGTGTTGGGCGACGTCAGCTGGTGCAGCTCAGCAGCGAGGTACACACCAGCGACGGTCACACGTCGGGTGTACCACGCCATCTAGTGGGCGCGTCAGCAGCGCACCCCGCACGGAGTGCCACGCACCTCTTTTGCATCCGGCTCAGCGAGCCAGCACGCGCGGTCCGCGACGCGCAGGGCGTGCGCCAGCACAGGCGACGGGTCGAGCGGCACGACAGACGACGTCGCGAGCAGCGCAAAGGCCTGCGGGGCGTCAGCGCGGGCGGGGTCGCACGCTGCACACGCACCTCGGGCAGGTGGGCGAGCACGGGCTCGTTGGCGCGCATCCGCGCGAGGAGGACGTCGCGCATGCTCGCCTGGGCCATGTGTGCGCGCGCGTCGTCGAGCCAGGCGTGGACGAGGGTGCGCCGTGCGTCGTCGCCCTCGCCAAAGAGGACGGACACGGCGCTGTCGGGGAGTGGGCGCGGCGCGGCGTGTGCGAGGGCGGCGCGGGTGAAGCCGTGCACGGCTACGAGTGGGACGGCGCGCTGTAGGAGACGGCTGTGGGGGGGGGTCAGACGGCGAGCGAACTGGCCAGAGAGACTCGCCTCGTCGTGGTCGCCATTTGAGGCAAGTCTCTTTTTTGCTGATAACATGTCCGACTGGGGTACTTCTTATCGTCCCCTGTAGCCCGCTGAGCTCACCCACGACCACAGAAGACTCGGACGGCCAGCCGGCGACCAACACGCCGATCGCAAAACAGCCTGTGAGGAAGAAATGGGAGGGCGAAGACACGGAGGAATCTGAGCCCGCCGTAAGCGACGACGAGCCCGATCGACCACCACTGACGCCCGCCCAGAGCGACTGGGACGCATCCTCGGAAGAGGAGGAGGACAGCAAGCCCACACCAGCACCCGTCGCGCCCCCAAAGAAAAAGGGCACATTCAAGGCCAAGCTCGCCGAGAAAGAGGCGGCTAAGGCCACCCGCGCTGCCGACGTCGAGTACGACGAGGACGCCGTGCTCGACCCCCGCGAAAGGGCCCGCCGTGACAAGGAGCAAGAACTCTCGGCCGATCTCGAGAACGCAGCCTCCTTGTTGGGCACGGGAGGTGAGCGGGCCGTCATCGCGTGCGCAGTGTGCTGATGCGTGCCAGACTTGTCGTTCAAGGAGCTCCTGTCCGCCCAACCCCGGACCAAGGAGGATTTCCAGGCCTTGTCTGCGCAGATCATCAACATCGTCATCAAACGACACCAGAACTCGCCCCTCTACCCGTCCTTTGTCGAGTACCACGTCCGACAACTCGCAGAGCCTCTCAAGGACGTAGAGGTCCGCAAAGCAGCGAGCGGCCTCACCACACTAGCAAACGAGAAGCAAAAGGAACAGCGAGACAAGGCGAGCGGAAAGAAGAAACCAAAGGCTACCACCAAGGTGTCCTTGGGCGCCGCAAAGCCTTCCAACAAGTATATCTCCCCACCTTCTCATCCACACCATCTGATTGAAAACATCAGAATCGATATGCAGGCTTATGACGAGGCTTTGGATGACTTTGGAAAGGACGCAGACGATTTCATGTAGAAATACCTAGGCAGTCCACAACATCAGGATTCGTCTTCTTCCCCTCCATCCTCACTCTCTTCATCGTCGCTCACCAACCCGACGAGGCCAGCGCCACTCTTTTCTTTTACAACCTTGCCAGCTTCTAAAAGCTTGGACGCGAATGCTCGCCGTGCCCCGAGGTTCGCGCCTACGTCCCATATCTGCAGTCTTGCCTTTGATCCCGCCGCAGCGATCGTGAGTGGATCGTCTGGCGAGAATACGGCAGAGAATACTTTGCCCTGTCACTCGTGTGAGATGACTGCGCAGACGACAAGACACGCTCTACGTACGATATCAAGATCTCTCGATGCGACCATGCTCACCGATGGCCTGCCGCCCTCGGATTGGTCCACGTTCCAGATCTTGACGACCTTGTCTGCGCCACCGGTTACAACACATCCGCGAAGAAGACGACTAACATCCAGCGCAGACGCAGCACCGTCGTGTGCAGAAATAGTAAACCGCGAGGGCGTTGCCGCCTTGAGGCCACTCGGCAGCGTCCGAGCATCGAAATTGAGCACGAGCCCGTTTTCTAGTGAGACCTAAAAGACCGTGAGCGAGGCATGCGCGTCCAGAGAATCGCTCACGTAGAACGCATGCGACTCCCAAGGATCCCATCTGAGTGCCTCCACGTCGGCACCTAGCACAGCACCCACGCCCGTGTCTGGCGCCCTCGAATCGAATATTCGCACCGTCCGATCATAACTACCGGAAAGTAACACGGTAGGCTCCTTTTCGTTCCACTGCACCGCCTGCACCTTGTCCTTGTGCACATTGAAACTCCGTATCGCAACAGCACTTTTACCTCCATCCGCATCTGGCGTCGGCGCACGACTGAGATCCCACAGCTTGACCGTCCGATCAGCGGACGCGGACGCCAGCATCTGCCGGTGTGTTTTATTCCACGACAGGCCGAGCACGGCATCGACATGGTGTGCGTCCGATGTTGGCCTTGCCTTGGTCTTTTTGCGCTTCTTCTTGCCTGTGCCAGCCGGCACAGGCACGTGTGCGGCCGTCTTGTCAGGTCGTCCAAGGACCATGTCGGGGTACATACTCTCGACCACGTCCAACGACCATATCTCGATCTCGGGATCCAGCGTCCCAACCGCGACATAGTTCCCGCTCTCTGCCGAACCGTCGGATGCGGGTATAAAGTCGAGCCACTCGAGGCAGAGCGGAAAGTTGGGCAGCATCAGGTCGTGATGCACGTACAGATTCTCTTGCGTTTCGTCGTAGACGTAGATTTCTAGCTGTGATATCTCGTCCTCTGTCTTGGCCGCGACGAGGACGTTGTCTGTCGGCAAAATCTCCAGCTCTTGGCGCTCGTCCTCGTCCTCGTCCTGTCCGATGCTCCAGTGTGGGTCCTCGAGTGTAAAGCCTGGGACGCACCTCATTTAGCGTAATATACGGGTCGTCCGCGTTATCGCGGTAAAACGTCAGCCCCTTGATATTCGAAAACGGACCGATCTCTGGAAGAGCAGCGTCACCGTGCGTCGAGGGCACGCCCACCAAGCCTCTTACACACCTTCCTCCTCCTCCTCGTCGTACGCGTCAAGATGGTACTCGGCCAAATCGTCGCTCGCCCCCACGGCAGCCTCCTCGTCCACGGCCATCGCATCGTCCGCCTCGCTTCCTCGCCATCTCGGTTATCGCGGACGTGCAGGCGGACGTGGGACTCACTCGATCCATCCGCCCTCGCCTTCACCCGGATCGTCGGCCTCGTCCCCCTTGCCCATCTTTTGTGCCGCCGCGTGCGCCCGTTCGAGCTCCTTACGCGCATCCTCGAGCTCGATCCGCGCCAGCGCACTGACACGCTCCAGCTCGCTCTCGTCAAGGACATACTTGCGTGGATGCCTTGCGGCTACACCCCGTCTGACCCTGCCAAAATGTGGATCAGTGGCTCGAGGATAGGCATGGGCTTACCACGACACGCCAGAGATCAAGTTGCTCATCGTTCCAATCCAAATCTGCACATGGCCAATATTCAAATTTTCATCGTCGGTCACATGATCACAGAATATCGAAACTCGAAATAAGGATACAGTAACTTGGGGTTATAACAGCCAGGATCATACTAAGCCCCCACCGCCCATCCGGACAGTGTCCCATATTGCCCTACCCACTTCGCTCCAGAGCCCATGTAGGACGGATCCCCCACGAGCATCAAACAACCGCCGCTTCACTTGGTCCGCCGTGGACGCTGGGGCTGGTGTCGCTCGCATACGCCGTAGTCGAATGATAAATGACACCGCAGGCAGCAGAACGAGGATGATCATCAGCGTGGTGAGGCGATGACCGGTCAAGTATGTACGCAAGAATTCTTTTATCAGCGTGAGCGCGCCTGGCGACTGCGTTGTCGCCACGACGGAGTTTGGCAAGCCCCGTACAGCGCTGCCGCGCGAACTGGCGCGCGGCGTGGATCGTGGATCCGCCGAGTTTCGGCGGGAGGACGGCTTGGTCACCGTCACGTCCGAGGCGATGGACGTTGAAGATCCCGCGCGTCTCCTTTGTCCGAGTTTCGACGGTCCGTTGAGAGGAACCGCAGTGCGGTTGGATATGGTTGAAAGCGATGAGCTAGAGGACGAAGCCGATGGCGTTGGTGAGGGCAGCCGAAGCGGTACGATGGGGGGTGTCTGAATCGCCCTGTCTTTGAAGACCTTTTCAAGGGCTATTTGGAACTCCTATACACCAATCAGAGTGAGCGAAACCAGCGTGTCGGTCAACGCACCGTCCTTCTGCCGGGTGACAACTCGATCTCATGGGCCAGAAACTCCTTGGCATAATCCCACTCCTCAAGGCGCGGCAAGACGAGTAGACAGTATAGCTCCAGTACCTTCTCGTATGCTTCGCCGGTGGAGGGAATGAAGTCATACTGTCCGCGGTTGGACAGCCAGTCCTCTATTATCTCCCTGCCAATAGCCGGGCAGCTAACTTGGATACTTGATGCGACGTGTGTCATCAAGACCTGGTGTGGAAGAAATGCGGAGGTAGGCGTGCGGGGCAACGAGGAAGGCGTGAAAAGGGCAAGCGACCGCGCGTGGGACGTGGTAAGAAATAGCTGGGGAGATAGCAATAATAGTTCGCGCAGTGTTGCTGGTAGAGTTGCGCGGTCTGGTGGGGAGGCGTACAGGGTAGACTCGAGTGTGATACGGAGGATGTCCCACTTGCGCCGATGGGAGTCGAATGCATCTAGCGCGGGTGCGGCGGGTGGCTGCAGCATTGCGAACGCAGAGGCAACGAGGGAAGTTGCGAGGACGACATCGCGATAAAGAAATGCCTGTGCAGCCCTGTTGTAGAGGGATTGGAGGGTCGCCAAGGAAGGGTCGACGCTGGCTTTGAGGGGCAACAAGCCCTGCGTCTGCATCGTTGTCTTTGTCGTCGACGTCGTGGTCGCGGTCGACATTCGGGTGCGAGTCGAAGCAGTTGATTGTGAGGGCAGCGGGACAAGCCAAAGGATTTTGCCGAAGCTCCATCCGGGCCGGCCACAATTATCAACCTAAACATACGGAGGAAATTAAAGTGAGGCTAGATCTTATCATCGTCGCCTTGTCCCTTTCAGTTCCTAAATGCCCTTCAACCACAGCCCAAGGTCTGTGCGTAGAGCACTCGTCAAGTGGGAAACTCGTAATAAACCCCCGCGGACGACCAAAGACTAAAGTGAAGTTCAGGACATACACCTACAGCCCAGGCAGGATTAGGTCCACGAGGAAAGGAGGACATCTTTCCCGAAGTCACTACTACACACGCCTTCGAAGGAACAAACCGCCACCATGTGTCAATCTATCGATTACAGCACCAAACGGGCACTACACCAAGCACATTACCATCGGATGAATATGTAGAACCCCCACCCCGCTGGAATCACCCCTTCTGGCATCCTTCCGAGTTCATGGGCGCCAGCAAAAGCGGTACCTCCCTCACAAAGGACAAACCAGTTAAACAAGTCGTTCCAAACGCAGCGAATGGCCCTAGATTGTTCTTGAGGACGGGAACGCGGACAAGGATGCGGAAGAGCTTCACCAAGCCCGAACTTTTGTGTCCTCTGTATTGTTCTGCAGAAATTTCTTGCACACCTGCGGTTTATATCTCTTCCTGTACAGTTGCTTGGTAAGCATTTCTCATCCCTGGATCCAAGGTATGTAGGGTATACCCGGAGTCAACGCAAGGCCGCATTGATCCTGCCGTGGACAGCACCGAGTACATAGGGTGTACCCGGAGTCAACGCAGGCCGCGTTGACCCCATCGTTGATCGAGGTATATATTGTTGAATGTGAGATGCGACGTCGAATGCCGCTGCGGCCACGAGGCGTCGAAACACGAAAGGTGACGTCTTTTGTTTGAGAGAACATGCGCCTTTCTTTCTTCTCATCTCCCCCTTCATATCTCTTTCATTCACAATTCCGCAGGTCGCCTTCTGCTCTTTGAGAGCTTGCTTTGGAAACCCAACTCACTCCTGGACTAATTTCAAAATCTTTACCCATCCATCCTGACAAACACATTTGCTGTAGCAACAACCTGTGCACACCTATTGAATTCATTGGTTTGCGGACATCATTAGAATGCAGACCTGGAGCAGAATGCTTCCGAACTTCGCAGGCATCTTGTTGACTGTTTGACGGGGCAGGTCTAACGCTGTGGCACTGTTCGAGGTATAAATGCAGGTTCATTCCCCCCCAAGCGAGACAAGACCTCCTGTCGCCACATCCACCACCATTGGACTATGGGCCACTCCAAGATACATCCGTATCCCTTGCCATTCCCGAACGAGGTCCAGTGGGCGCACTTAACCTCTTACTCGTCTCTTGCGAACGCGTTAGGGACAGAGCCAGGACATACGAAACGGCACGGGCAGACACCTCGGTCAGCCTGTGATGTACTCAGCGACCCCCGAGGTATCTATACACAGGAGCCACCTGTCAGCAACCCTTCGTATCCATACCCAGCACGCAACGTCCTCAATCCAAGGGCGTACCTTTCGAGAACACCATCGTCGGTGTCCAGCAGGACAATTTCCAGCGTCAGGGATGAAAAAGGAAATCAGAATGTTCTGCCCAGGTTCCTGTCACGGTATGACCGCTTGCCACAGCCTCGGCTCGTGGAACCAAACAAACCTTATGGGTTCCAAGCGGGAGCTGAATTACCTGCGATTCGTTTTTTGCGCAGGGGGGCAGAAGAGCCGTATTCCCTCCGGGACCTGTTGACCATGGACGCCATGCCAGACTTGGTGTCTGGGGATTCACCTGTATTCGTCCAAAGTCCAGATCGCTGCATTAAAATCAAGCTCGTTGTACGGTCCCCTTCGTCTCCTGACTACTGGATACTCACCACGTATCTCGAACAGTGGCCGGGCTATTCCCTCTATCCATTCGAGAAACGCATACAGATCAAACAGGGCGCCCCTTTGACACCGGCCCTCTTGTTAATGGTGCTCGCGTACGACGTAGAAAAATTCGCCAAGTGGATTCATGTGTGTTACCCGCATTTGAAATCCGGCCGTTCTTGATTCTCTATTTTTCGTAGAACGAGAGTGCCATTGTCGAGCCCGGTCAAGAACACTGGGCGATTACCGGAGTGATGGGGGATGCTCCGGCGAAGTGGAAGGACTGTGTGATCACTTCTTTGCAGCACCAAACAGGTAGCATTTGGCAACCAGAGATTTATTATCCGAGAGGATGATGTCCACGTCCCAGCTGGCTGGGCCCAAACTCGTTTAAAGTATTTATTTGTGATATTTGTATAATAAAGCGCCTGGAGAATGTGTATACACTTACTCTTAAACATGGAAAGTCTCGATGACGTACTCGAACCAGGGCACATTCCATCCTCCACGGATTTCAGAGCATGGTGGGTATATCACGGAGCTAGGAAGTGGAGGACTAGATCATGTCTATTGCACAGACCTGGAAGCTACGTTTCCACGACGTTGATCGAAGCAGATTGACGTTCAACGGATACCTCCGCAGCAAGACGCGAGATCTCGGAGAACGCTGCTTTGAGGGAATCCAAGTCCGCATCGAGGCTCTCGGCGCGCTTTTTTATCTTTTATATATAGGCAAATTGAAGTTCGATCAACCAGGTAGGACTGTGACCTACCGTAGAAATGGTATCGCTCGCGGCGATCAACTCATGATGGTGGTTGTACACGAGGGACTGTCGCTCGCTATCCAACTGCCGTATCTCTTTCCGCAGTCTCAGTATCTCGTCACCATAGGAAAGAGGAACCATACCTGCCAGAAGCTCGTTCTCGTGCTTCAGCAAGGCAGGGAGGGAAGACGTTGTGATCAATTGATCGTAGTATGACTTTGCATCGAATGCGGGCGAATCTGATAAACGATGTCAGTGCCAGTCGGTATGGCGAGATACAGACATGCCCATGTTCATTGGGTCATTACCGTTTCCTGGAATTGGTGGTGGTGGCCCTACACTGAGACCATAGTGTTTTCTCAGCAGGTCTACTGCACGGGTCTTGGTTGATGGTCCGGGAGGGGTGAGGGTCCCCTGGGAGGCAGATTGGGGAAGTGCGACATTGGGACGGTGAGAAAAGGAGGCTGGTGGGGTCATCGAGCGGAGCGGCGAGGACACGGCCCGCTGTGTCGACTGCCTCCGCTGCGGCGAGGATGGCAAGGACATTTTGGCGAGAGACAAGCGATGGTATGTCTGTCTGTGACACGATCACGTGCTATCCTGACGCGAAAGTGATCGACGCCAATGATTCGGTCTATCCACGACCACATTCATGACTCTCCCTGACGATAGCTGGTTCGTTGTTGACAGCGAGGACGAGGATGCGTTTGCAGGTATACCGCACGCCAACAGCTCTGGGGCAACAGATCGCTCTGCTACAGCAGGCAATTTGACTTCTGACAGTGAGTTTCGGTCGCACCACCCTCACCTAGCTCGTCACCTTCCATTAGTCTCAGGGATTCAGACGGCTACTATTACTCCAGGTCTGCCCCATACCCCTCAACGGGGATCACCGTCAGCGTTGGCTGACGAGTCCCTCTTCACTCCTCCGCTAGCGAGGACGGACTCCGCTATTGGTAACTTCACGAGCGTACCTTCACCGTCTCGCACGCCACCTGTAATAGTCCCTAAGCCGCGGCCGAGACCGCGAGTAGTGATAAAGAAACCCGTGACCAGCAACACCGCCGACGCAGCAAGCACTTCATTCTCTCACATCAGCGACCCTGTCTCAACGACGAGACCAACAAATGATAGCATTCAGCCTGCTACGGCTACCTCATTTGGGTTTTCTGAAGTGGCTGGTGATGCCTTCTCTTCGCTTGACATCGCGGAGCGTGCCAAGATGCGCTCAAGGAAGAAAACACAACCAGCTAAAAAGATCGACCCGCCGGAAATAAATGAAGTCATCGAACTGACGTCAGATGAGGACGAGCTTTCTCTGAAACCTACCAAGCGCCCGAGGAAGCAAGTAGTCCCGAAGTCGAAAGTCCCGACAAAGCCACGGCCAAAGCCCACACTGAGAGTTAAACGAGCGGCCCCGGTACCTGATGGCTCGCCGCCTCCGAGAGAAATCGTAGATCGGAGCCCTCAAACATCACCCACAAAGGATACGTCTTCTTCCCAACTGCCTCCGTCGACATTACCTACCATTCCCCCCTCAACGCCACCACAGGCTCGCGAGCCCACCCTCTTCTCTTCTCCCTTAGTGGCTACCCGAAAGCGCAAGCGAATTCGTCCTGCAATCGCAGAGGATTACGATGAAATGAATAGTATCATTGATAGCAACCCTATCGGAGGTACACCACCGTTCGCTGAACCTCCACTCTTCTTCGCTCCCTCGTCATCTTCACTGCCCACAGATTCTGGAGTTGAGATTATCCCTCCTGTAGAGTCACTCGGTGGTCGGGGCAAGAAGAAACAGGTGCCAGCTAGTAAAATAGGAACACAAGCGAAGCCGCAGAACAAAGGAAGGAGGGGCAAGAAGGCCCAGGTGTCTAATGTTGTTCCTGAACCAGCAGAGGAACTTCCAGGCGTAACCCAGGAACCTTCTACAACACTTGCTTGCCACAGCACAAGCATATGCCGTTCTCCAGTAGCTGGAAGCTCCAGCGTGACGAAGAAAACGCCGAAATCTGCAACGAAGAGGGGGAAGGCTAGAGAAATTGATGATGAAGATGAACCAATCCCGTCGTCGCAATCCAACGCAGCATCTACACCTGCATGCGAGGAAGAGGGTCAAAAAATCAAGGTCCATTAGTCTTCCTTTCCATACCATGTCTCTTACATATGATTTAGGAAAACTTACGACCAGATGAATTCAGCCCTCCCAAGCGGGATCCACCGGAGCGCGCCTTAGTGACTCCTGGTCCCCAAGCACGCGGTTTCGCAGTCAGATCCAAGCCAACCCCCATGTCCGAGCTCATTCGTCGGGTGAATTCGCAACCAAGTTCACCCTTTCCAAATGCGACGCGAACATATTCACCTTTTCTGAAATCATCTCGGACGATGCTAACAAAGATTGCCCCTCTTCACCCGAATCGCCGGACTCCGCCTCCACCCCCGCCCCGCCCTCCTCCTCCAAAGAAAAGCAAGAAACAGATCCAGTTGGAAGAAAGGATCGAGGAGGAGTTGGCTGAGACGATTGATGTATGGTCTTGCCTTACAGACGAAGAGAGGAAGGCCCTCCGAAGGGCCAGGATCGATGCTGAACTAGGCTACGAATAGCCAATATAATAGAACGTGGGATTTGCGTCGTTGCTTTGCATGTATGTCAGAGTCTCATTCTTTATGCCACCGCCGAGATGAACCTTGTTCAGTTTCTATCCGCAGAGACCCTATAGGAGTTTGATAGAGGACCCATGCATAAAGTTTTTGGCGCTCGCAGACCTTCATGATTTAGTAATCGAAGCTACAGTATTATTGTACATCACGATCGACAGTGCAGAAAAGGATAATGATGGTGACCACACAAGAAGAAAAACATAAGTCCTGCAATATCGTTATAAAACACATCATATGCGAGGCCCATGATTCATGATTTTCGACTTTCCTAACACAGGCCTGCCCAGTGTGAAGGGACAAAACCCTCCTTCCCCGCTCTGTGGGCGACATTAACCAGTGTAACATACAGATGATGAAGCGAGTCTCACCTGTGGCTGATAGGCTCATGAACAAGCGTTGGCGATGAGCGTCAGGATTCTGTTCTTGCACTCCTTTACGCTTGGGTCATTGAGTTCCTCAAACTTGGGTACGGCCTCCATCAGTGTCCTGTCTGGAAATTCCTCCACCACTCCTTTAGCCGCACTCTCGCACGTCCTTTTCCACTCGGTGCCTCTGAAATCCGCTCCCCCAAGTTGCGTTGCCACCACCGCAACCTTTAGCCTCCTTTTGCAGAACTCGGCGTGAATCAAGTTGTAGAGCTTCCAGTGGACGCCGACCCTGATCTTCTTCGCGTCGATACATAGTAGCACAAGATTGAATCTGGGCTTCGTGCCCCGGAGGAGCTGTTTCAACTCGCGCTCAGCATCAGGTATGATCCTGCAAAGCTTGAGCAAGCGCTTCGGTGCGGCCTCCGACGCCTCGCTGAGCCCTCTCGTATCCCAGATGCAGTATCTGGTACCACCTTCTACCAGCACGTACTTCATGGCCCGCGTAGTGCATGGTCTGACATTGTTGTTGACTTCAGCAACTTCGTCGCCTTGGAGCACATTGACTAGGGTGCTCTTTCCGACTCCGGTTATGCCGACGAGAGCAATGTGCCGAGTATGCGGATCAGAATCCTTCAGGCTAAGGTTAACATCGACTTGAAATACTAAAGATGGATGTCGAACCGACCAACATGGAATCCCTGACTTGACTGCCGTAGCACATGAGAGACGAGGCAATGCGGGTGATATCCTGGTATATATCCCTTGTCGCCATGTGGACTCCAGCAGGTTGTGCCGCCACGCCTCACTGCAGCTGGTAGGCTGGAGCGCTCATTGACGACTTTCTTGATTGCCACGATCATCTAGTAAACGGCTCGGCCTGCAAATTTGAGCGGCCTGGGAAGTGCATATCGGTCGCTATAACTAATGTGCATAGTCCACGACTCCACTAGCGCATGATCCAAGTGCCGATCAAAAGGCAAGGACACTTAACGTAATCGCGAGGAAAAACATCCAAACCTTAGTTTCCACCAGACAACCTAAAGATGAGGCTCCGGAGAGCCTCTGAATCTTCCCTGTACTCAGGGGAAGATGTATCTCGATATCTCCGCACCATCAGCACGACGTCGTCGAATCCAATACCCAGGTCCAACCGTCCGAGCTGATCCCTGCACCTCCTTTCCCACTCCTTTTCGAAGCCTGGGGTCATCTGGGTGATCACAACCACGGGTTTGACCCTCCTGTCGCAGTACTGGACGAACACCTTGTGAAAGTGTTGCCAGTGGATCGGAACATCTATCTTGGAGGCGTGAATGCACCACATAAGGATGACAGTGGGAGCAGACCGCGACTGCTCTCCATCGCTCTGATCATAAACGCGCTTTCGGCAGAGGTTCTTGAGATCGCGTTCATGCTGGCGTTTGGAGAACAACCCAAACCCCTGCTGACGAAGCCATTTGGCCGCCGTGTCCATGAGATTCGGGTGATCTACCGCCTCGTCGAGGCCGCGTGTATCCCAAAAGTTGTATTTCAAGGCTGTCCCGCCGTGCTCCAGCTGTGCTGTATACACAGTGGTCTCTACGGGGCAAGGTCTAACGTCGTTTGAAACCTTGGCCGCCCGTGTTGAGCCGTCGCTAGCACCACTGATCATGTTGATCAGAGTACTTCTTCCGACGCCGGTCTGGCCAGCGAGAAGAATGTCAACAGCGTTGGGTCCACCTTTGCCCATGACAGTCGGCTACAGCGCAAGTCACGTTGATCTGGGACTCATCGAAAAGGTAGTAACTGCTTACACTGGGTGCGAAACGTAGTCGTCAGGTTGAAGGGCTGTTGCGGAGTGGGTGCTGTGTAACCTCTGTTGATGCTTGAACACGAGGCAGATCACCTCCCAGATATATCACTGTGTCTATTGATAACGACGGGCAGTTTTTTCTCCTGCATAGTAGAGAAATCAGAACGACATCACAATGATATCTTACCAACTTCGCGGTGTTGCTCCGCACAACCTTTCTCAGAGATTGGAGGATAGCTTGAAACTAGGTGTTGACGCTCGTGTCGAGTAGTCGATAAACACCGTACATTTTAAGACTGCAATGAAGCTAGTTGCGAGCGCTGGTAGCTAACTTGCCTCACATAAATGATGAGGCAAGTCATCTTAGAAGTTAATAATTAAATGTGTCGAACTCTCCTATCATTACATACTCATCTGACTTCACTGGCGTATACAACGTTCAAAGTCTACTAAGATGCGTATCGTGTTAGGTGTCAGCTTGTTCTGCAAACTCACAAGAAGTTGGGCTAGTAAACCAGAGTCCAGGTCTTCCCGTCGTCATCCGCTGTCTTGTCGGCTCAAATTCTGCCAGCCTTAGCTCGGGAGATACTCCCGTTCAAATCCCCTCATCGCTCCGTGCCCCAGTTCAATGTTCCCAGTATGAATCCATCTGAGTCATTGCATTCTTTGTAGAACTTGACACATCTTGTCATAGCCTCCCTTCTCTGCTTTAACATATTTTTTCTATGGGTTGTGTTCCGCGTTGCAAATCCATCCTTCAAGGAGCCCAAGATGAGAAATAGGACTTGTCAACCCTGCTGTTGAGAGCCTTGTTCAGGTCCCTCGTGTCCCATAATGTGTATTCAAACCCGGGCTTCATTATGGGACAGCACCTGATCGTCTACGGATTATCGCTGTTGGTTCCGTGGCCGACAATTAAACCAACGAGCACGTCGACTAATGCTCCCTTTCGGACGCCAGCTAGGTTGACGAGGCAGAGGAATGTGTATTCAATTGCACACGAGAAGGCATGGTGAGTCTTTTGGGGGTGGCTGATAAGGTCGCTTGATCAGCCGAGTCTGCCTTAGCAAGTCATAGATCACTTGGCATTACCAGGCTGTAACATGGCAGAAACGTAACTAATCGATTCATTGGCACTCAAGGTACGATTAATCGGACCAATGCTGAGTTCTCGTTTCTGTTTTGAATAGGCGCAAATAAATAATACGTGAAAAAAAAAGCGTACAGATGCTAATGACATAACCGGCTATCGTAGGCTGGGCTAATGAGCCTGTAGGTGACAAGGAAGACGCCAAAGGCTAGGTGCGTAGTCGATCAACTTTAAACGTTGGCTTGATTCATAAGTCGGGAAATGAGATCTCTAAGCGCATCACCATCTTCTGTGTACTCGGAGGAAGACATATTTCGATGTTTCCTCACACTCAACAAGTAAACCTCTGAATTGCCTCCGCCCAACCCCAGCGACTGGAGCTGATTCCTACACCTCGGCTCCCATCCATCCATCTTTGAGGTCATGCGAGTAATTATTACCGCGGGTATGGCCTTTTCTTCGCAGTATTCCACGTATACCTTACGAAATTGCTGCCAATGGATTGGCACATCGATTTTTGCGGCGTCGATACACCACATAAGGATTGGTTTAGCCACCTTGGTCCGGCTCCGGATAGTCTCTTTCAACTCGCGCTCCTGTTGGGATGCCAACTGGCGGATCTTGTTTACGATTTTGGCCATGAATCGGTCACGGTTGTCTACCGCCTCGTCCAGGCCACGCGTATCCCAAAGCTGGCAATGCAACCCGGCTCCGAGTTGCATTGAATAGGGAGTAGTATGCGGCGTGCACGGATGAGCATCGTTGGATACTTTTGCTGGTGCCGCTGTCTTGTCATTGTGCCTAACCATATTGATAAGGGTGCTTTTACCGACGCCCGTCTGACCAACGAAAAGGACGTCGATTTCGACTTTGGGCTGAACACAGGGACAGTATTTTATGAGGTTCTCGGCAGACAACCCGATCATCAACCTACCTCAGTCATTGCGATTGTTGCCAGCAGAATCTTTGGATACTGAGCGCAAACGTGGATTGGTGCGTCTAGTGCGGTAGAGGGTGTAGGGAAGCACAGGGTCTATACTAGTAGCACCACGAGAACACCTCAGCTGCATCCACGAGGCAGATCTATATCAGTAACCAATGATCGTGGTATCTGCCAGTGTTATTCCATTTAAAGATATGCCTTGCCAGCACGATGCCATGGCTCGCCGCTCGAGCGTTGTAAGCAGCCAGATGTGCCCAGAGGGGTCTTCACCTTTGCTCATGCTTGAAGCTTACACTCTCACTCTCACTTGTGCAGATTGTAATCCTGCTCTTTATTGGAGTTCCGGTGTGTCAGCCTTACTTCCAGCGTTTATCAGATTATCTTATGCCACTACACCTCACGTCCAATAGGCTACACAACTAACTGTATCAGACAACATGATACTTGCCGGGACTGTCTTCAGAGTATGATGTTAAATTAGTTCCGTCATTCTATTTTGATTCGCCAGTAAGTAAACGAGATACCTGCTGAACTCGCCATATCCTGTGGATTCGCTGGAAAAGGTTGCAACTTCCTCTCCCAGAAGGAGGACATCCATTGAATCAGGATGCCCTGGTAAAATCTTGAAAGCCACGGGTGTCTTTCGGCGTGATTGTCCTTGGAGCATTTGGTCGTATCGAAACGATCCACAGAGACTCCTGAACCTCGGGATCACCAATCCACCACCCCCCATTACTGTATTGTCCTGCGGGAACGTAAACATGGTAAAGTCCGAGGCAAATTCTTCGGAGAATGTCCCGTTCAATCCTGGTCATGCTGCGGGTCCTATTGGATTGTATAATTTAATGCTTGCTTAGACACGTTGTACTTGCCAACGGCGGGTTACGCCTGCTCATTGAACCTCAATTGTCCCTTTGCCTAAGCCAACGCGCCTGCCAGTGTTAGGGTGATCATTGAATGAGGAAGGAGTACTGCCATCAGTGGCTATGCAAACTAAAGTTCCTTTCGACGCGTCTGTTCCCAACTTGCTGGGACTCTGAAACACCTAGGAACGGTCAAGTCGACTCAGAATATGGCTCTGACCTATTTTTCAAATGCTCTGGACACCTTGAAAGATCAAGCCAAAGATGCAATTTGGGCACTTTCTTCGTGTCTCTGCCAGCAATCGGCCAAGATTAAAATTAACGGTCGAACATGTCAGTACACCCTCGTCACGCTCTCAGAATTGTGCTCTGATTTTCATTCGTCGGTCCACGCCTCTGATATCTCTCTTCAACAGTCGATATCATCAAAGTCTTGGGCGAGGGTGGATTCTCTTTCGTCTACCTAGCTCAGGATGAAACGAGCGGAGTGAGTATCTGTTCACAGTCATTCGCTCTCTTGACGTTCTACCGTTCAGAGACAATTTGCCCTTAAGAAAATACGATGTCCCACTGGTTCAGATGGCGTAAGGGAGGCCATGCGAGAGGTCGATGCGTACAGGCGTTTCAAGTGAGTATCCATGCGCTTCATGCACTTGGTTTTCAATAGTAACGTGACCTCAGACATCCGAATATTATACGCATACTGGTGGGTTCTCTCGTTAATGTCGAGGCTACCTGAACAAAACCCTCCAAGGACTCTGCGGTTGTTCAAGACCCCGAAGGTGAAGGTCAGATTGTGTACCTCTTTCTACCCTTGTACAAGGTTCGTCTGTGCTGAGCCCCATCTTCTTTCCCTAACGCGCATTAGCGTGGAAACGTTCAAGACGCTATTAATGCGAACATTGTAAACGGGAAGCACTTCTCGGAAAGAGATATGGTCCGCATCTTCAGGGGCACTTGTGAAGCCGTTCGTGCCCTACATGATTACCATACGGCGTCTGGCTCGCAAACACGACCCCATCCATCAACTTCCCGGCACTCGGAGCCCTCTACCTCACATATGAACGATCATCACTCCGACGACGAAGAGAGCGATGAATTGCTGTCACATCCCGAGGGTAACGGTGATTCGTCCGTTAATGTACCCCTGGTCAAGAAACGCCGGGTGGATATGGAGGACCACATGTTCGATGACGACGACGATTCTAAAACACCAGATCCGCAGAATGGAAATCCAGAGCCTGGCAAGAATGAACTCGTACCATATGCTCATAGAGATATCAAACCTGGGTAAGCCCTCGAGTAATTCTGCTGTACCATCGATTCAGGAACCTTGGGACTAGGAATGTCATGATTGCGGACGATGGCGTGACACCGATACTCATGGACTTTGGTAGTATAATGAAAGCTAGAATCCGTATCGAAACGAGATCGCAAGCGCTCCTGCAGCAGGTGAGAGCATCAAGTTGATTTTGCTATGGGATTTTCATGGCTGGCGTTGCAGGATATTGCCGCAGAGCAAAGTACCATGGCTTACAGAGCACCAGAGCTTTTCGATGTTAAAACAGGCGTTATCCTAGACGAAAAAGTAGATATTTGGGTGAGGCTCTTTCTCTCACAAATTTCGTGACGTACTCATTTTACCAGTCGCTCGGTTGCACACTGTTCGCGATGGCATATTTACATTCTCCTTTTGAAAACACCCAGACCACGGAGCAGGGTGGATCCATCGCCATGGCCGTTCTGAATGCACAATATAAACATCCGAGCTCGGCCTATTCTCAAGGGTTGAGGGACTTGATCGATAGTATGCTGAAGGCGAACCCCAAAGAACGGCCTAGCATTCATCAGGTATGTGCATACGTCGATTAACCTCGAGTGCTCGAACGAACATAACTGCAGGTCATCGAATCAACCGACAGGGTGTTGCAATCCTTGATGTAAATCAGCGTTTACGGCAGCCAATCCTCAAGGACATCCCTATTTTTCAGCGGCGGAAATTTCTACACGGGTCATCTATTCGATATACGTGCCTCGCAGGTTGGACACCTACTATATTATGACAACTTGGTTGTTTTCCTTGTATTTTTGGTCTTAGACTTGCGGGTCAGCTTTTGATTGTCTCTTGAAGCCTTCGTGAGCAAAGCTGATCTTACTGAGAAGTCCCAAGACTCCGTGATCATGCTGGTAGTGGCGTTACTTTCTAATTTTTTCTTCCGGTTTTTTCCTGGCCGAACTTGCGATTCTGCTGAGCCCCGCAAGGTCGCCGCAGACGATGCAGGTCTCATTTCGTCAACCGTCGACAGCTTTTTTGACGCCTTTCTTGCGATCGCTTTTGCCTTCAATTCTTTGTGACGTTTCCTCTTGTCACGTACGGCTGCTTGTTTAGCTTGCTGTGAGAACGCCTGTCAGGACTCCACGTATATGAAGAGAGGGGTTCCCACCCTCTTCAAGGCTCTCTTTGACAACTCAAATGGTCCAACCTCTTGTACATTAGGTGTGGGGCGGATCGCTGTGACGAGTTCCCAGGCACTGCTGTGTGCATCTACTTCGGCAGAAAGCAGTTTGAAGTGCTCAAGCCGTCGCTTGTGAGCCTAGATGATATCAAGGATAAGCAATGACATCAAGTATTGATGTAGTACTCACATTGGAATTCGTATGTGCAGTAGTCATTCCTGTATTCTTTATGAGCTTTCCCTTGCATAACACGCACCCATGGACAGTGGGGTCGAGGGAAATGAGGTAGATCGGGTCTTTCAGAGCCTCAGCAACCGATATCGGCGTGTGCCCTACGTCCTCTGAGAGTGCATCCTCTTCCTGATCCACATCTTCACCGTCCGAATCATCCGGTTGAACACTTTCATGTTCCAGGTCTGACGACTCGTCCGTGTCCGTATCATCCAGACCTAACATTTCCTTCGTATCTTGGTCGAGACCAAGTTCTTCATCTTTCTCTAACCTCTTGCGTTTTCTTTCCACTCGTTTGAACATCGGTTTGTAGTGGTAGTACTCGGGGTGATCTAAGCTGCATAGCCACCAGGCTCACTTTTTTCTCCGTTCATGCGTCGAGTGCTCGGAATCAAACCGAGCCATATCCTCGAGAAATGTCTCCATCAACAGAGAAGAATGGTCTCATATCCATCTCAAAAGTCTGATAGCTTCGCCGCTTCGGGTTCTGTGCATACCCGTACCTTTGACGAACTGACACACGTCATAAAAATCACCGACCAGCTTCTCAACGCGGCTTCAAGGTCTCGGGTGCTGCCCGCATCCGGGTGGAAACACAAGAAGTCGCTGAGAGGAGAAGAAAAGCGGCTGGAGAAAGACATTCGAAATGGAAGTTCCCGCAGACCCCCAACGGAGCAATTGGCTGCATGGCAGGAAGCGGCAGTAGACATTGCCCTGGAACTGGACCAGACGGACGAATCCAAAGCAAGTGATATCCCGTCCCTGGGCACATATGTCGACATTCGCAGGCATGTAACAATCGCAATCCAACTCACCTCGTTCACTGACTCCGTCTCAGGGGTTTGACCTCGGCGTCAGGAATCGTCCTTGGCCATGCCTTGGTCGATAATCGCAACTACATTCTTACTCTTTCCCTCTCTGGAGATGTCCTCACTCACTTTGTCACCGATATCTTCTTCGAAATTCCTCAAATGGTCCCCCGTGACCTCGCCGGAAGGGCTGGCATCTCTTTATCGCCCACTAAGAGGACAGAGATCAGTGCACGTGTGGAGATCCTCAGGCGGCTCAGGGATATCGAGCATCGAGTTGCTCGGTCCTATTGTGCCATCGGCAGTAGGAATATCGCCCTGTACCCACTTGTTAGGTCTCAAAATCCCGACGAATGGTCAACCGTCACTGTTGCCCAAGCCGCAAAGCTCATATCTGACCCGGGAAACATAGACTACTACAGCTCACTGGCAACGCATCGTTATCTCATGAACCACACGCTGGAGTTCGTCCCACAGTTCATTTCCCATCGTTCGGTCCAGGTATGGGCCGTCCGCCCGCAGTCCCACGTAAATAAACTGGTTACCGTCACAGACCTGATCCATCGGTCGAGTCCCGCCATCGATTCATTTGTGTCCAAAGCCCGGATGATCATGGCTGCCAATAGAAAACGTTTTATGGAGTCCTGGAACGAGTCTCCCACCCACGAGCTGGCTACGGATGTCCGGTATACACACGAAGATCGTTTGATTATTGATGTCCTGCATCATTCCCTTCACCGTCGTCGTAGCATTCGTGCTGACCCCTATTCCCCCGTTGTAACCACTATCCTCAAGAAATTAGAAGCTGGGGAAGTAATCGACAATGCGGTTCTATATCAAGTCTTGGTCGACTTGGGTCATCTGGCGCCATGGGATGACTTGGTATCAAGGTGGTCGGAACTTGATCTGGATCACGCCCCCGAAGAGAGGACAGCAAAGGTCATTGCCCAGGATCAGATAATCGAAAGCAATCTTCGCAGGATGACAGGGGCAAATCCGCAAATCAACACTCCTCTCGGTCCTGAGGATCTATATCTCCGCGATCCAGTTGAGCATCTGCGGCATGACTTTGGCGACCTGCCCGTTTACGTTGTCGACGATGTTGGCGCTGAAGAGCTAGACGATGGCTTGTCGATCGAGCCCATACCATCTGAACCTGGTGCGGCATGGATACATGTCCATGTTGCAGATCCCACTGCCGTTATACCTCCGACGCACATCTTCGCCCAAGAGGCACGTAAAATGGGGTTCACGGCATATTTCACCCACAGGACATGGCCCATGCTTCCCAAGTCTTTGACGCTCTCAAGAATGAGTTTGGGTGCAAACGCTCGCTCTGGTCGCCCGGAGCGTACACTTACCTTGAGCTTCAAACTTGATGCCATGGGTGACATGGTAGACTATACGGTTCGAGCGGCATTGATTCGCAATGTCATTACATTGGATTACGACAATGTAGATCGCCTGCTTGGGTTGGTTGGGGTTTATGGATCCTTGCGTCCTTTCGATCCTCCAGGTCATTCTTCCACTCTCCCTGCTCCGAGCCTGAATACCGAGCACATCAACAACCTGCGTTTTATCACCGATGCAATATCGCGGCACAGGCAACGGAATCTGGCCTCCAGCAACTGTTTCTATACCTCTCTGCCTAAAGCCAGGGTTACCGTCAGTCCTAAACCTCTGATTGGTACTCCCCTTGATTGCCCCGACCCCTATCGTTTTCGCGGTTTCCCATCCCTAGGTTATGAGGTTGTGGGGCAGCAAATGCAAAGTTCTGGCGCGCGGATGGTCGTCTCGGAATGCATGAAAGCTGCATGTCGCGTGGCTTCTCGTTGGTCTTCCGACCACTGTGTCCCAATGCTGAGAAGAACATCCAAGCTGCCAGTGTGTCTTGAGGACCCTCAGGCTATTCAAAAGCTCCTGGCGATCCGGGACTCGGATGGCTATGTGGATTTCTACGCCGTACAAAAGTCCAAGTTATTTATTCCCCCAGTGGAGCACACGCTTGAGCCTGCAATGCATTGGAGCCTGGGAGTTCCGGATGGCGAAGGGTATATCCGTGTCACGTCGCCTCTACGACGATACAATGACCTCATTGCGCATTGGCAAATCAAACACGCACTGTTAAACCCCGGGACAAACACGTCGCTGTTCTCGCCAGCATGGTTGGAGGAGTATGCACCCGAGATCAAGGCAAAGGAAAAGGAATGCAAGCGGGCAGAGAGACTACATGCTGACTTCTGGTCCCACTTGTACATCAAGCGCTTCATGGAAGACCCCAATCCAGTAGCTGGCCGCCACGATCCATTAAGATTCCTGAAAGCCACCGTTTCTGGCGCGCGTCTGGACGGAACTGGAATGGCGAGCTCGCTTGTTTGTCACATACCTACACTTGGAGTTTTTGGATCATTGCCCGCGCCGTCAAATAAGATGTTGGGGGTTGGTGATGTCGTTCGGGTTGGGATACAGGGTGTTGAACTGGGTCCACAGCCGCAACTCCACCTTTCATTTAGAGAGACTTGAACTTATTTTATTGATTAATGAGTGATCTAACTGTAGTTCCTGGTGCAATGATTTTGCGAGTGGCCTGATTTCAGTCATTTAAAATAAGCCGCTTACTAAGCAATAGAGAGCAATAACTAGCCGTCTTCGCGACTCGCTTGCCACTGAGTTTTCGTTCTCAAATGTTGGCCAACAGTACGCTCCCTGTGGGCTACGTGGCCACTGCACTGGACTCGGCGCACGACTTTGTCACAAGCTCACCAGGACGCGCTACTCTCCTCGCCGTCATCTGTTCACCTTTCATTGCCATTGTCTTGAACATTCTTAGGCAATTGGTACGCATTCGATATTGCATGCTGGACCACATTGACAGGTTTGCAGGTTCTTCCCCGTGACCCCTCGCTACCTCCGGAGGTGTTCCACATTGTACCCATCCTTGGTTCCGCAATCTCATACGGTAATGATCCATTGAACTTCTTTGCTCGATGCAAAGAAAAGGTATGTCATACACCACTCGCGTGCTATCTCTGTCTAAAGTCGTGTTATCAGTATGGGAATGTCTTCACGTTCGTCTTATTGGGTCGTAAAGTTACTGTAGCGCTCAGTGCCAAGGGCAACAACTTTGTTCTCGGTGGCAAATCCACGGCTTTTTCAGCGGAGGATGCTTATACTGTAGGCTAATTTTGTTATGCTTCTTCGGTGACTTACCGTCCTCTAGCATCTCACGACCCCTGTTTTTGGTAAAGATGTCGTCTACGACGTGCCAAACGAGGTGTTCATGGAGCAGAAAAAGTTTGTCAAAGTCGGTCTTTCAACCGAAAACTTCCGTGCCTATGTCGGCATGATTGAAGACGAGGTTACCAACTTTATGAAGACGGATTCGGCATTCTCAGTCTTTCAAATGGATGATATAAATGAATGGGGACGCTTTGACGTTACGGATATCGTTGCGCAAATCACGATTTTGACAGCGTCGCGGACACTTCAAGGTAGCGAGGTTCGCGCAAACTTGGACAAGTCATTCTCGGATTTGTTCCATGATTTGGATGGTGGATTCACGCCGTTGAATTTCCTTTTCCCCAACCTCCCTTTGGAGAGTTACCGCAAACGGGACGAAGCTCACAAGAAAATGAGTGCATTCTATGTTGACATCATCCAAAAACGCAGGGAAATCGGTGATGTGAGCTCAGACCTCAACCCTCTTTTGTTTTACGCTCACATATACGACAGGATGCGCAAGACTTGATTTCAGCCCTCATCACTCAAAAATATCGGGATGGCAGAGTGCTTCCAAACCACGAGATTGCTCATATTTTGATTGCTGTTCTCATGGCGGGCCAACACACCAGTTCAGCCACGGGCTCTTGGGCTCTGCTTCATCTCGCAAATGACCAGCAAGTACAGTGAGTACGCTCTTAATTTGCCCAGAGCCTTTTATATACCGCATTGTGCAGGAAGGCTCTCTACGAAGAACAAGTGAAATATTTCGGCAATCCTGATGGTACATTCAGGAGTATGACCTACGAGGAGCTTCGTGAATTGCCTGTTTTGGATGCGGTTATTCGAGAAACGCTCCGCCTCCATCCACCGATTCACAGTATCATGCGTTATGTTCGTTCTGATGTTCCTGTTCCTCCGACTCTTGCTGCTCCTTCAAAGGATGGTACCTATGTCGTCCCTCGTGGCCACTATGTTCTGGCTTCTCCGTCTGTCAGCCAGGTTGATCCCCAAATTTGGTTCAATTCAAGGACTTGGGACCCAACTCGATGGTGCGATCCTGAGGGTGCTGCGGCTCAGGCTTTCAAAGCATACGAGGATGAAAGCGGCGAGAAGATCGATTTTGGATTTGGCGCTGTAAGCAAGGGCACCGAGAGTCCCTATCAGCCATTTGGTGCTGGTCGTCACCGGTGTATTGGCGAGCAGGTAAGCTATGGATGTATTCTTCCTCAATATCAGCTTATTCTTCCCTTATCAAGTTTGCATACTTGCAGCTGGGAACTGTTATTTCAACCTTGTTGCGCAAAGTAGAGATCCGGTTGGATCAACCGCTCCCTGAACACAACTATCATGTATGTCTGCCTTCTATTTTTATTTTTGTTGTGATTCTATTCATTTTCTCTCTCTCTAGACCATGATCACGATGCCCACGAAACCGCGGAATATTTGCTATAGACGTCGAGCATTTGATAATTAGTCTTGTCTGCTACACACATACCCCGTTTAATATTATGTGATACTTGTCACGTGATTTAAAATCATTTGACTGGAGGCTCCCAAGGACACGTCCAACTTTGCTGCAATGGCCTCCATGTTTCCCGTTGTCTTCATTCTCGTGGTTGTTTTGGGGTTAATGGCATGCGGTTACCTGTTTATTCCTAAAGGGCCCCACCAAATGTAAGTGGTAGCCCTGCTATTGGATGAACATCTGGCAACTGAGTGTGCCTCCAATCCAGAACTATTCGGACTGCCATTATGCTCACCCTTGCTTCTTGCTATCTCATGTGGATGATCACCTACATGGCACAGTTGCATCCTCTCATTGGTTAGTGTAAAATATCACTACGTCACGTAGCCCCCAACTGACTGGGATGCAGTGCCCCTTAGGTCCGTGTTGGAGGCTTGACAAGCGCAGATGCTCGGAGGCACCTTATCGCTTTGATACCAGTCAGTTAGGAGTCCATCCCTCCAGCTTATTCTGAGAAACCTCAGCTCTACTAGATGTACGCAAGGTAGATACTAATTTCAAAGATCCAAGACAACTCTTCGTCAAGTTGATCCTCCCCACCCTGAGCGGACGGTGCCTTCCCAACCCCCGTTCCAACCTGTGAACCCGCCTTGAGTCCAGCTGGTATCTTCACGACACCATCCAGCAGCATCAGAGGTCACTCCCATGTGCACTCCAGAGTCGAATGAGTTTCCTCCTACATCACAGTCCAGTTCTTCATCCTCGCACGTTATGTCCTCGTTCTCTACCGGTGTGATTTGATTGGGAATCTGATCAGTAAGCCTCCCAACTAGTCGAATCTTCCAGTTCGCGCACTGCTGTCCCGCAATTTTTTGCAGCTCTAGCTCAGTGCTCTGTTCTGCGGCGTTGAGCAGTACCTCTATAGATCCACCGCACAGAATGGGTAGGTGATCCGCGAACCAGAGTTCCTGAACCGTCAGGCTGCTTTCCCGCCATTGTTGAAATTTGAGGACTGCTGCTGCCTCGATCTCCTTCCAGTCCGATGGGTGTCCCGCGCGTGGATGCGCTTCGTGGTGATATCTTACCAACAACAAATGGGGTTCCTTGACCACACTACGGATCTCCCCTATTCCATGTTCCCTGGCCGCCTTGGGGAAACGGCCGTCCAACCGTTTGAATGACGCAACTTGAGTAGCGCCACCCAGCACATCATCCCGACCCCAAGGATCCTGCTCTTTGGGAAGCCCTATAGTTGAAGTTTCTACCATGTATCCCCACTGATGCGCGGTACTCTTGCACCACTGGACGAACTCGTCCACGGTCCATTCGAATTTGTGGTCGGAATGTCGGAATACACGGTTGGTGCGACCCGACGGGTCGAGGAACCCCTTTGGATCCGCGACTCCAGGCGGAGACCAACGTTGGTTGAACGTGTAGGATGGTGTGGTTACGAGGAACATGCGAGGTTGGTATACGCCGAATACGATGGGGGCGACTTGGACCAGGACGTCGTCTGTCAAGTGCTCGATGCTGTACATACCTCAGGGAGTGAGTATAGAATAGTATGATTCAACAAGTCCCTACAGTTCACTGGCGATGATGCACTGTGCGTCGACGAACGCTGGATTGATGGTATCCACGCTGCCTTTCCATAATTCGACGTCTAGAGGCTCCCAACGCGTATACAGAGGGTTGACTGATGCCGGAGATGTGAACTGAGCAGCGATCTCTAGTTGGGTGGACGAGATGTCAAGCCCTACAACGCGCGTAGCATGCAGATCGGGTGTGTCCTGATCGCTCAGGCCCACGTTCCAGAAGAGTGAGGCTAGTTCGTGATCGTCGTCTTGAAAGTGCGGACTCAGCCAGGGGGCGGGCTGGCACAGCGATACGAGGAGGGAGCCTTCGCCACATCCCATATCTACGATCTGTATGTTTGTATGAGCGACAGTGCCCAGCATGAGCGTTTCACGAACCTTGGTGAGTCGCTCACGTCGGAGGATGTCCAGTATCCATATTCTGCGCTGATGATGGAGTGGAGGAAAGAATGTGACCTTGAGCTCGCCATCGCTCTGCATGACTCGACGAGATGATCGTGTTAGATTGTCTCGTCAAAAAAAACAGGGCACGGATGTACACCTGGAAATTTGAATGATACAGCAAATGAGGTGAGGTACAGCAGGGACTAGTCAGGACCATGTCCATATACAACGCACAGGAAGCACAGTGCCAAAGGAGACCCGATAAAGCCACCGCAGTGATTACCGGTGTAGCCATATGGAGCAAGGCAATTACAAGACATAAATAATGTTTATGAACGAGTGCAATGTATGCAATAGCCCGTTTAGACGAAAGAGGAGGGGAGAGAGCGAAAATGCAAGCGCCAACGAACGTCTGAATGCACGAGGCAAATAGCGGAAGCAAAGTGATACAAAAGAGGGTGACGTATTGTATGATAACAACTTGGCATAACAAGAGCAAGCGGGATGTCTATGAACACAAAAAACACACCGAGACTGGACGAGACAAACAGGAGAACCGAATCAGACCAAGGCAGCAGATTGTAGGTAACCACGGAAGATGGAGTCTCGCACTGCATAATTTCCATGAGCACGCACGAATCGTTGACTAGCTACGTACGTACCATTACCGATGATGCTTTGTGTAGCTTTTGTGTCCTAACATGGTCATGCATCAATGAAATGCAGTGTATCTTGGACATGTGAAAACACTGACCGTGACATTAGTCATGTGTGTGTACAAAACCCGACGGTTCTCGTTGTTTCTCCTATGGACCTGCAAAAAGTGTGCACGGAAGTATTGTACGACAGATTCGTACTCGTTAGGGCGGTCACCATACGACAGGATGCTTGATCTATGTGAGATGCCAGAATAAAGACGAGAGTACACCGCGCTCTTACTATCTCGAGACTGACAGGCCCTGCTCGAGCTTTTTTCTTAAAATATCGGTCTTATCTGTAAAACAATGGTTTGTGTAGCACCCATTCTTACAACGCACACAATGACACGTACTAAGGAATAAAACTAGGTGAACTCTTTTGAGGAGCTGGTTGGAACAGATCTGGGTAAAGAGCTGCAAGGAATCATCGATCCGGTTGGTACGAGGGTCTTCTTCAAGGTACTATATCCAGGACATGAAGTCAATCTAGGTAAGCGCTCGTTATGGAAGACGTACTTGATCAAAAGCACTTATTGGGCTAACAAATATGATGGCATTTGCGTCGTCAAAATATGGCACCCATGTATGGCGCTGTCCTCTGGCACCGCCAACATCAAAGAGGTGCCATGACACGGATTTCCCATGTATGTCGACATCAAAGATATGTTCGGCGACGCCCATCGTCTGGATACGGGCATGAAGGATGTCATCTAGTGCACGTCAATAATCAATGGATAATCGGTTCCTTAGGGGGCTCACCTGTTGACGGAATGTATTCCCTAGCGGAAATGCGGGCAATATTATTCAGGAAGCTACGGAGATGAGTTGTGAGTAAAATTCATGTATATATGCACCCACTTACAACTCCGACCACTCGTCGAGTTTCAATTTCCTTTTTGCAATCAAGGCGCGGACAACTGGATGTTCCCAAAGAGTCGTTATGTCCTCTCGTAACTGGTCCAACATCGTAGCAACCTCATCAACCAGAGTGTCTGGATCGACATTGGACGACATAACTGAACCGGGACGAAGTTGTCCCACGTTTTCCGTCTCAACTCGTTTGGATCGCCGTCCAACCAGTTTCTGGCCTGCGTGAATAGTTCTCGTCTGCCAGCCGCTGCGAACGTAAACTTCTCCTTTTCCAGATCCTGAAACGGAGACGCCGCCACTAAGCCTGTCAGCCAACTGGGGCTCAGTGTTTACCAAGTCCCGAAGGCGGTGGCGCATATCGGCTATGGAGGATTTCGTAGGACTCAGAGCGGAGGGACTTTGAGGTTCCAGATCCGCGGAGACTCCCCCGAGATGGAAATCCACGAAGCTGGCGTGGGTTGTCCCGACTAACAGAGGTTCATCTTGACTGAGTTCCTGGCGTTCCAGTGTACTTTGGGAGTCGGAACCATCATCTATGTCATCCCAAACCTCCAGTGTACCGAGTATTTTTTTGATAGAACGAACAACGTTGAAATATACGACGGTTCGCCATGACATACGTTCACCCTCAAGCGATGCAGGGCTGTACATGAGCTGAAATTGTTTCTGTAGGGTGGACTTGCCCGACTCGGCCTGACCCAAGAGTAACAACTGGGGACAAGACAGGATCAGACGCACTGCGGATGGAGCATACATGAATGCTAAATGGCACCTTAACGTCACTCTTGTACTTTTTCAGCTTCTCGCGTTCACTTCTGAGTTCTTCGTCGATTTGCTCAGATATGCGACGGGCCTCCGCTTCTCGCTGTAGACGTACTTGGCGGTCGGTATCTGTCTCTGATGGCGGGGGGCGGAGGGCAATGGAAAGGGGATCATCTTGGCTGCGGATGGAGGATGTTCGCATCAACATGGTGGTGGTACGGAATGACAAAGGACGACAGATTAATTCACGCCTCCAAGCCGCGGTCAAGTCATCTGGGGCAACCGCCAGTCACGCGTCACATCTGTCACACCATGGTAAGTTCTCTCCGATCCGCCAACATCGCGCATATACTCACCTCCGTTAGTCGGTCACGCTCCATACGTCCCATGGCGACCTCAAGGTAAGCACGCTCGACCAGAGCCTGTTTAAACATGTCTACCCTTATTTTTCAAGATCGAGATATTCTGCGAGGCAGTTCCAAAGGCCTCCGAAGTATGTGATCTTATTCCAGGAATCCATGTTTCTTATCCCTCCACCTAGAATTTTCTGGCCCTCTGCGCGTCCGGATATTATGACGATTGCATATTTCACAGAAATATCAAGGGATTTATGATCCAAACAGGTGACCCATCCGGCTCAGGCAAAGGCGGCCAGAGCATATGGGGTAAACCCTTTGCCGACGAGATTCGGTCCACACTCAAGGTGCGAATCTGGCGCCACATCTCTACTTCTGCTGAGACTTGTGCTCTTGACGACAGTTCAACAACCGTGGTATGGTTGCAATGGCAAACTCTGGCCCAGATACGAACAAATCGCAGTTTTTCGTGACTTACTCGAAGCAACCGCACCTTGATAACAAATACACGATCTTTGGAAAGGTCATTGATGGTGCCGATTCCACTTTGGACTTGATGGAGCGTGTTCCTGTGACCAACAAAAACAGACCACTCTCTGAAATTAAACTCACCCATGTAGGACATAAGCTGTCGCTGTGGCATCATTTCTAAACAGCTTCTAGGTAACGATCCATGCCAACCCTATCGCTGATGCCCAGCTAGCGGGTCGCTGATCTGGCCACTTTATCGTTGTTGCGATATATCCACCAACCAACTCCACCTGGAGTAATTACATGTTATTGTAAGGTATCAAAATTCACCGCTTGATAAATCCGACGAGCTCTTTCTGTAGTTCTCTTTGTTTTCTTGCCTTGTCCAGATCATCCACACTACGGAGATCGTACACAACATCACGCGTTTTTCCAAAGTACACCTATGGGGCCTTGTCAGACATATATCCTATCAGAAGGCGCGAGCAGACCTCTTGAAGAAGGTTACGCATTTTAATCTCCATCTCCTCAATCATCCTTCCGGTGTTGGTGATATGCGATGAAGAATCTTGTAAAGGCCAGTCTTGCTCTGTCTATTGTGAGAAATGCATTTAGTCGAGAGGGACCGGATAGTGTGTGCCCGAAATCACCTGCCGAGTCATGCTCCCACTCAGATTGACTTCTCCCGATGACTTTGAGGCGGGATCAGAAGCTTTCTTCTCTGGGCTAGGGACGGCATTGGTTTGAACATCTTGGGTGTGTCGCGTAACGAGCTGGAGCATTACAGTGGACGTCAGCTTGTAATGAGCTTGCCTTCCACGTTCGGCCGTCTCGAAGACGTGTATGGAATCCCATGATCCTGCCGGCTCGTCTGGGGTGGCAGGATTCATCACTGGGAGGATGCACAGTCAATATGGAAGCACGATAGATTGCAAAGAGCCGCCGTATACCCACCCTTCTTGAGTAAGACCACGCCAGCGAATCCGCCATCCTCGAGTTCCCAGAGGTAAACAGAAGAAACTCCCCCTTCGTAATACCTGTGGCGTGTAACGAAGACGGTGATCTATGTGAAAACGACGCGCAGGCTGGAACGCGTACAATTCTCTATATGTGTCAAAGGCCTCGTTGGCCGTGATCTCTAATTTGCGCAGTTTTGAACTCGGTGTGGTACCGTCTTCTAGAGGAGGATCATACTCGTTGGACCACGGCGAACTAGAAATACACGTCAGTCGCGCTGCACGAGGGTCAACATCCTTGTCAAAGGCCACTCACCGATAGCTATCACCATCTCTGTTGTAGTCGCAAGCAAGATATTCCCGTCCGGTCGCGCGATCGGTCAACACTTTGAGTGGCTGGTCGACGCTGCCGAGAAGATCGTCTGCGTAGTCAGGGCAGATCCGGATAAGAGAGTTAATGTTCTCTTCGACGCGAGTTGGCGGTAGGCGCCGCATGAGATCGAGCATCGAGTCTACTGGATCAGCCATGCTATAGAGAAAGGCTACGCGGTTACTGGTGCAGTGGCAGCGCGAATTTGAACGACCGCGCTCGGCGACAAGTACTCCCAAATCAAGCAAGTCTGGTCAAGAATTGGCAACTATGCAACGGACTGCGCTCCCTATCAAACATACAGACACGTTTTTACATTTCGCCCCTTCTTAAACCTGAGGCCTAAGTACTAACCTACGTCGAGACAACCTCTTTGCCCTGGACACGTCCTGACTCACGCTTGAAATCCTCTACCGCATTCTTTTCATTGGCCAGCGTCATAACGTTGAATTTGTGGTACTCATAATAATCCCTCAGAATGCTTACTCCACATATACTCTGAAATCAGTGTCACAATCATCCCTTACACTACAGAATTACGACACACCTTGAAAACCTCGACAAGGACAAATACGTCTGGATTGTCAAGGTCAACCACATAGTTTTCCGGCATGCATTTCGCTATTTCCTCAATAATTTCCGTCCGAGTCAACGTGTTGTGATTCCGCACTCGCAGTTCGATTTTGTACTGAGGTGGATCCGTCACCGATGAGATGAAGAATGATATACAAGCTACAAACCTACCTTGTGTACCTGGGAGAGGCCCGTATTCCCTTTGTCCTCCGCAAAGAACGATGCAAACACACGCCGACAAAGAGAATGTATCTCTGGAAGGTTTGCCACACAAGTTCCGGAAACTGGGATAAGCCTATGCGTGTACCTTTGAATCGCATGTCAAGGAAGTGACTGGATGGTCCATGAGTCATCGGGAATCCGTACTTTGTTCGCGCTACACCCGTCTTCCGGACGTTCTCAGCGTGTGTGAGGATCAACTTGACGGGGTCGATTGGGGGCCGGCAAGAGATAAAGATTACTGCGTAAAATCAGCTTGCCGTCCGGGTGCCCTCGTCATTCTTACCGCAAGGTGTGTTCGTTTGGCAGTTTGCTTGAAGTCGAAAGAAGAGGTCAAGAACAGGCGGCCAAAGAAACTGCTGGCGACCGACCAAATCGTCTTTCTATCCGTGGACGCTTGATGGCAGCGAGTTCTTGTGCAACGAGGGCTTCAAAGTCTAAGGCATCCTCGTCGTCGTCCGAGGGATGGCCTCCCTCAGCCCGATCTTTTCCGTCCACTGGCCACAGTTCGATGGCTAGCTGATGATGATTGATCCATGCGCTCCCAGGGCAAAGGGAAGGTTCTCACAGATTCAAACAAGTCATACAGTTCACCGACAGTCTGCTTTTCTTTTCCCTTGACGCAGCTAGCCCAGATACCTGGACCCTCGATCGACCGCCTCACCCAAGTAGGGGTAGGTCCGTTCTGCGCACATAGGCGTCAACCTGGCCGATATCCATGCACTATTGTGGATCCATACCGAGCGATATTTTCGTTTCCGGGATTCGCGACGGGCTTCTGACATCTTGTTGTGGTTATTGTGGGTTTGATCATCAAAAGTACATTAATAGTGTCGGGCGTTTCGGAGAGGATAGCTAGTTTAGGTTACTCTAAGGTATCTACACAAGCAACCCAGTAGAACGTTCACCAACGTCTAAGTTCAATACACTACGGAGTCGAAAATAGACAGTCCCAATGATTAACGGAAATATAACGACACACCCTCAGCTTTTAGCTTCGTGTTGATCAACCCTTGATGTTTGTTACATGTCAAGCAGACAGCAATGCACCGTGCCCCGCACCGGTAACACCTTGATAGCGAAACCGCCACGCCTGCTAGTCATCGTCATCATCATCATCGTCATCGTTGCCTTTCTTCCCGCCAGACCATTTCCGCTCCCACAGTGCGTCTGGTCGAGGTTGAAGTAGCGGATGATTAGCTGGTAGGGCATTGCGAGCGGCCTGTAATCGTCGCATCAAAGCTTCTCGCTCTGATAGCAACTCGTGCAGATAGTCGATTGCTGAAGAAGAATAAGGATGCGTTGGCTGTGAATAATATGACTTACTTTTCGATAGCACGACGTTCTCGCTTCTAGGGCCTGCCCGTCCGTCGGTTTTTTCTCCATCATCACTCTTACCCCTTCCCTTTCCCCTTCGTCGACTCCTGGATCTACCCTCCTCAAGCTGTTGCTCCTCTTCCGCTTGGCAGGCCTCTCTGAGTGCTGGGACGGTTTCGCAGAGGGCATCATAGCCCCTGCGGATGTTTGCCCTACGTTTTTGCTCAGACTGGATATGATTTGCCTTTTTTTGGGATGGGGATAACAATGCTGCCCTGTTCTGTGGCGGTAGGTGTGCTTCATCAACAAGGCTTTCGGAAGTGGAGGGACGATGGCGCTTGTTCGACGGCTTAGCGTCTGGAGGAGGGGACCGCTTGGCTGACGACGGGATTCTTGCCGTCGAGGATGATGTCAAGAGATCTACAGGAGATTGCCTAGACGAAGACGGCGAACTGTGATCATATGAACTGTGATCTGCACGACTTTGCTTGGAATCCGCGGTGAAATTGATGACATGATAGAAAGGAAGTTGGGCAAGCTGGCTGTGCGCGTTCGATGACCCTGCCTGGAAAGAAGCCACCTCGGCTTCGTCGGCACTACTATTCAAGGACAGTTTCTGCCTCGCCGAGTTGCGTGGATGGGACTGCACTTGGGCCTCTGTGTGTGCCGGGGTAGCCGGGTGCTCGCTGGTAGAGTAGGGACCCGGGGGGAAGCGCCAGTTGTCGCCGTCCAACAACATGAGGTCTTTCGTTGCCTTTGAAAGAGCCTCTCTTCCACGAGCTGGTGGCATGTGCTCATGGGATATCTCCAGCTGCATGCTCCAGTCGACGGGGAATGCAGCGGCATCGAGAAAGGTCTGGAAAGCGAGGGATTCTGAGGGAGTCAGCAACGACATTGCATGGGGAGAACAATGTAACTCTGAAGGATGACCAGTATTCGTAAACGATGCTGTCGATGGCGGGCGGACTGAGTCGCCGACTTGTGGGTTTCCAAAGACTTGTGGCTGGGCTTCCCCACATGCGGATTGCCGATTTAGGAACATTGGGTGGCTGCACCTCTAAGCTGGGTGTGTCAAGCCAGTAATTGCTGTGGCTCTCAGAGGCCGCGTTATCGACTACGTAGCCAACCCCTCCGGGAAGATTCGGGAGTAGAAAAACCCCTTAAAAGACGTCTTGCATTCTACGTATTTTCCCGTCCGAGAGACATAAAAGTTGCACGTGAAGTTGACATTGGAAATGGGCGAATGTTGGCTGTCCAGTTGTCATCCAATCTGGGGTGCGTTTCTCACTAATTTCAACAGACCCCACGGCCATCCATCGCCCTCGATTCAATTAAATTCGTTTTCTATGAAGATTATATTTTAGACCGTCTGATCAAGCTCATCTCCGAGACATTCAAAACCGTCAGATCCCCATTAACAATCGTGACCCGAACAAACATTAATTCATGGGCTGGCATTATAATGCACATCATGTAACCACTGGTCAGTGGAACAGGTTGCCGGTAGTAGCCGGAGGTAGTCGACAGTATCCGATCGGTAAGCTGGCCAACTGATTGGCACGGGCACAAACCTGCCACAGGGGGTTAATATTAACGCGGATTCGCGAGCCTAGGGCATGTTTGCGGTGTTTCAGCGGAGTATGCGACTACCACTGATTGCAGGAAGAATTTTTCAGAAGACATGACCTGGATACGTCAGTGTCAGTACTGCATCGCGGGGCTGGTGCTCAAGAATTGCTGACAAAATAGGTACTGTCTCCTGGTAACCAGTGTTCGTTGTCAGTGCGATGACTGTCACAATACTAGGCAGGGAAAATACCTACTTAATCAGTAGTCACGAGGAAAGGAGTTGAACAGGATCAGTGACCTCAGCGCAGCGCCAGAGTTGGGCCACATTCCAGAAAAAGAAGAAAAAAAGAAGTCAGTAAAATTATTGCCGAGATCACAATAAATTCCGCTTACAGGCAACATCAACACTGAACTTCATCCGCACAGCGAACCATCTAGATAATTATATATGAGAATTTTGTTTAGCAGAATCACGAATCTATGTTGAAAAACACCGTGAAATGGTAGTATAAATGATACATCGGTGAGGAAACTATGCAAGGACGAGGAGTGCAGTGGGGTCAAGAGGAAATCGTGGTATAATTAAGAAAAGCGTAGAGTATACGGTTAGGATCCGTCGACATCTAAGAAACCACGATGTTGGCGTCGACATGTTCGGCAAATTTAAGTGCGATGATCCACGGGAGAAGATCGCACAGGAGCAGCGCCAATAGGAAGACTTCGGTTTAAGCAAGGTTCTACCGTTGGGGTGCCAACGACGAAAGGGACAACCCCTGTGCAAGCTCAGGCTTCCATGCAACTCTTCGAGATGCTTCGGCGTAGTCGACCCATTCTCTTCTTCGTTCTCTGCTTTCAAGCCAGTCCTTGTCTAGAGACGATACTTCAAGTTCGTAAAAGTGATAGGTTGTTGAAGGTGACTTGATGGTCGTCACGAATCGCGTAATTTTGCCACGAACACCCGCTGAAATGCAAGAGGATGACAGGGAATGGGATAGGAGATTCATCAGGAGATGAGAAGACGGATAAAGGGATAAAGGGTGAGACCTTCTTCCAAGGCTTCTCGCGAGGCGGCTGCCTCCAATATTGCATCCGAGGGCTCCCAGCCCCCTTTTGGTACTATAAGAGGGCGTGTCAGATGCGAAGGCAACAAGACTGCCTGACGAGAGAACCACACGCGTAGGATGGGCATTGCGGTGGATGAGGGAATGTGGGAGGATGAGAGAGGTACGTACAGACCCATAAATCTTGACGTTTTCGACTTGTAATGACAAGTACCTTGTTTGCAGCTCTCGAGATCGGAATGGCACAGCAGACCACGCGAGGCACTTCGCGTCCTTTCGTACCCATTATGCAGGATGGTTATGATGCCTTTATAAGAGTTCAGGTGTGAGAGGAAGGAGGATGTCCCGGACGATCTCACGCTTTGCGGTGGGCTTAAGGCTGATGGAAGAATGAAGACGGAGCACGCTCTGGACGGATGGTACGACGACGCGGACCAAGGAGGTGATCGAGCAGGAGGTCCAAGGGGTAATATGAGGGGTTAAAGTAGAGGGCGTCGGAAGGGAGTGGAAGAGAATGGAAGATTTTCGAGAGATTTTTGTGGTCGTGTGTCTGAAATTATGCTGTGGTCTCCGTTGAGTAGAAATGAATGAATGTGGACCAATTGGATCTGGCAGGGTCGTCACAGCGCACGCACGTTCGCCAGCATTGCCACAACACCAGCCACACTCCCCTAGATCCGAATTCGTAGATGAACAAAGGCACATAATTTAAACGGTTCACGGCATTCACCCCCGCTCCGAGTCCGAGTCAGGGACCTGAAATTTTCACTCTACTCTATAAACCTAGGACGCTGCGGGGACTGGTACACTACCATACGGGCCACGCATCTACTCGTTCCATCTGAGAATAGGTCAAACAGCGTGAGAGTAGCACAATAGACAGCTTTGATGACTTACGCCACTAAGAACATGCATAAGACGCCAAAAGCCATCGCTCCAAACTGGGACGTTTCATCAATCACCACTACCGTAACAAGAAAACTGCCATACCTCACGCAACGCCTGCGCTCCGCTTTTACTCTCCGCCAACAATCTGATTTCCATGACAAATCATGAACTTCAACACAAATCACCAACAAAAAAACTCACGTAGGTAACACCGCAACCGCGCCGATGTACAAAAAGCCTCCGGCGACAAAGGGTATTACCTACACACCATCAACTAACCTTGACAAACAAACGTCGCCATAAACGTACCAAGTCCGCAAGCTGCGTTGTAGTGCCGAGAATCCCGGAAGCATCCTGTCTCACGCCAGACGCCCAGTCAACCGACACCGGCTCCGTGTTAGAGGCAGATAGGTTGTGAATAGCTATCCCCATGAATGTACTGTCGCGAACAAGATCAGAGAAAGCCCGCCAACATTGCTTGGCGCGCTCACCCAACCTATCGAAATTGAACGGATATCTGAGTCCAGGAGCTCTCGTAATTATGAAGACGTACAAATGCACCAATGGCGGTCAGAAACTGCGATTGCATGGCTTGCCGCTTACTAAATCCACTGCGAACCAGGATTGAGTAGTCGGCGATCTCGTGGGGTATCTCGTGCGCAAAGCAAGCTAAAGTAGTGGTTGCCCCAATCAGGGGGGAAGAGTAAAAGGACGCTGCCATGCTGGAGACACTCAGAAGACATCACTACAGGTGCCTGGTGACTCACGCAAGGCCATCCGTTCTATGAGAAGGGATTAGTAGGTGCACCACTACAGCGGGGAGGAACCTATCGTACATATTATGGACAAAGTCACCAAAAAGATTCAGATAGGCCGAGAGCTTCGAAGGGCCGGTACTGGTGTTGGGCTGCAGCAAATCGACTGGTTCTGATTGGCTACCTGTTGACCCTTTCTCCCCGCCTCTGGACCGCAGACCATCAACTGAAGGCGTAATCGATACACCAGAAGCAACGGCGTTAACCGATGTATCGACATGCGAGTGCGAGTGAGCATGGCCGTGAGAATGGCCCTCGGCTCCCTCATCACCACTGAGAACCCGCAAGGACTTCTCCATGATGAAAAAAGCGGAGAAGCCGATAAATATGGCTAGCCTGCCGAGCGTGGTTGAATCAATGGAACATGTGTCAATCAGTGGGCATATACCCGATCAATATGTTTCGTTTGTCTTCCACCATAACGAAATGTGCACCCGAATCTTGATGCTCGCCAAGGAAAGCGTGTGGTATTAGGTGTAGGAAGACATCGGACAGAAGGCCGCCTGTCTGCACAATTGGTAAGATCAGATAATCGTAGATAGATGGGAGACGGAAACTAACGGCGAATGCGGTCATAGTGTTGAGGGTATTGGCATCGATTTCCGCGGGAATGAATGCAAGGATAAAGTTAGGTACCCTGAAACGAACGTTGGTGGACTGAGCAAACCAAACTTCGAACTCATCTTGTGGTGGAGTAGACGTACGAGCTGATGTAAAAGGTTCCCAGAACTGCGACAGATATTCACGAACGTGCCCGGAGGTTCTTAGACGGAAATAACACACCTGCATTCCAGCCAGGACCAAAGGGGAATAACCAAGTGAACACTTGACGCATGATAGGAGATTCATTATCTTCTATAGCGCGTTTGAGATCGCTCAGTTGTTCCACTGTAGCGCAGTCATGAATGTCAGAAGCCTGGTTGTTGGTAAAACAGTCAGCACGGCAGAATGTTTTGCAAGTTTGTTAAGACATTCACCCGTATGACCAACTTGGGCTGCTCGGAACAGAGTACAGTCAGTGCGAAAAGTAAAAGAGCGACAAAAAATATGGCATGCCCCATCTTTCGATTCGTATGGGAGAGGAAGTGTAGGTGAGCCACCACACAACTCTCGGTAACCAGTTATGCGCCGGAAGCAACCCGAAGTCCGAAATAAGCTGACGCAGGCAACCACAGCAGACTCAACGACATGACTCAGTATGCGTACCCTTCTGCTATTGAGCAACTCGCCCTCGCTGCAGCAGAGAAGCTGATGGTCGACACAATGGCACGTTATGATCCCTCTCACGATGTCTTTCATGGTATGACATGTGTCTCTTGTGATTTGTGTTCTTTATGGTTCTTGTCTACCAGTCCAACGCGTAAGGAAGATGGCTCTGTCTCTCGCACGTTCGCTTCCACATAAAAATCCCGATCTGCTAGTTGTGGACTTTGCCGCACTCTTGCATGATGTGTTGGACAAAAAATACGTTTCAGTTACTGAAGCCGCCGACCCCTTCGCATATTTTCTGCCATTCTTCCGATCATTGATCAAAGATTATGCGTTGGACCTGGTATCCGATGGTCGAGCTGCTCTGATCGCGAAAATCGTGGACAACGTGTCGTGGACAACGGAAAAGAAGCTGCGCGAAACTGACAAACTTGAAGAGTGGCATAGTACATGCGTAGAACTTCATTGCGTCCAAGACGCCGACCGTCTGGATGCAATTGGGGCGTTCGGTAGGTCGTAATGTGCGATCATAGCCCGTGCAATCCGCAACAGCATACGCCCCAGGGATTATGCGGTGTGCGGCGTATAGTGCAGCCGTGAATCAGTGAGCATGAATAACTTCTATCCTGGTCGTTGTTTCATGTACCTCAGACCTTTGCACGCCCCACCGGGTCGTAATGATACCGCCATTCAGCACTTTTACGATAAGCTTCTTCACATACAGGACAGACTCAAGACGGAACCAGGAAAATCGATGGGTGCCCAACGCCATCAATTTGTAAGTTGTGGGGCCGAACGGTTACTCCGCGTTTACACGTCACGGATAGATGCTCTCATTTTTGCGGGAGCTCCAAGACGAGTACGATGCTGCGACAGTGCTTTCTGGGCCATTGGGACATCGCGAGGACAATTAGATATCCCCAATATGAATATGCAATCTAATATACCTGAGACCGCGTTCGGGATGGTATATTTGGTGATGCAAAGCGGATATCCTGCAGGGCGAAGGCGACATGATTCCATACGATTTAAAGTGTGTTATGGGTATTGTATAGCTGCTCATTATCCGTCTTCCCGGGGTATGAATCCTTGAAAGATTGGATACCAATGTGTTGACGTACCACGCACACGGCTGAGGGGTTGGGGTAGTTCATCAGTCAGTCCCAGTAACAGACTGTGATAGAGGGTGGCAAATGTCCACTAAACTAACTTTACACACACATTTCGATGTTGAACCACAGGGCCAATTTATGCGAAGAATAACTTCATTCTTGTTGTTCAATCCCTGGTGAATTGGAGGTACATTCGTCGCTCTAGCACCGTAAAGCAACATGGCTACTGGCAGATACACGCAAGGATAAGTGCATTTGACATGTTCAAAGCTAGACTGCCCACGTTAATTTGATCCGAGGTGAAGTTGTAATTGGCGCTTGATTCCAAGACAAAAATGTAAGCGAATTACATATGCCCAGTTTACAGTACAACCCTCGAGGATTATTACTAAGTACGGGGCTTTGCAACAGCTTGTAAGCTGAGTATCGGTAAAGCTACTATCAGAAGAATAAAGATGTGTCACTGGAAATTGACTTGCCGGACAGTGCGTCCTTTGAATAAGAAAAAAAGGACAGAATTACTCCAGAATATGTTTCTCTGTATCGCTCGAAGTCCCGGGGTCACTTTGTGGTATGTCGTTCGACTTGCTTTTCTTTGTCGAGGGGAGGGCGGTAGCTTTCCACCCGCTTCTGAAGGAAGCCACCGCATTTATAAATCCGAAAATCGTGAGCCATATCTGTTGAAGTCATATATTAGCAGCGCTGCGCTTCCTTATCTAGACACACACCTCGTTGGTAAAGATGCCTCGTTCAAAAGACCTTAAAGAAGCTTGAGAAAGCAACGGCCCATAGAGAAACCATCTCACCAATGAAGAGCCAACGGTAAATTAGCGGAGTTGGCCACAAATTCATTCCAAAAAGAATCCCATTTATTTCGCAGATGTTCCTTGTCCTCTGATGCGATCCCCTTGCCCTTCCTCAAATCTTTCTCTTTCATAAGCAACAACTTCCTATCCTCTATCAAGTGCGCAAACTGGAGGATGACATAGACTGCCCATGCACGGCAAGACCACATTACAAGGGAGTTAGCGTTGAGATGAATCCGTTTTGGGGCGCGTCGAAATAGAGATGTAATGGAGGGGACTGTAGCCGGAATGAGGTTTCGAGCACGCAAGTAATAAAGATGTTCCAAAGGATAGTACGCCAACATGGACCATCCTTGTAAACGCTCAATTGTGAGGAGAGCGCTGGTTGGTGCAGGATTCCTTTCCATGGATATCATCCATTGTAGGATGGGAAGTAAACCTAGTCAAATAGACGATCGATTCATCTGGAGGATGATCAATATTGAATGTGAGCCTCCTCACCCCAGAACCTGCCCAAAGTCTTGAAATCGCCAATTATGGCAGAAAATTCTGTGAACGATGCTGCAACACTACTGATCGGTTCTTTCCGCAATCCTAGTCGATGCTGGAATTTCGCCCGTGCCATCAAAACCGGGGCAACGAGTTTCATTGTGTACTGAATGAGCTGGAAAATAGATTGAGTACTAGAGCATTGTTTCAATGTCATCGTTCCATACCGTGAATAGCTTGCTGAACGGGATACGCGCTCGTAAGCGGGAAGCACCAAAAGGGAAGAGGTACGCAACTCGGTACCACTCCATGTTGACAGAAATCGAACCAAATGATTGAGAACTTCCGACGGTGGAACAAACACGAAAGCACCCAGAGTGGCATCGCTGAGCTGTGCGAAAGCATCGTCTTTGACGAGACGGGACATTGCAATAGATATCAAGTAAACCACTTTTGAAACTCAGACACTAACCAACAGTCCATATTAGTCATCCAGATAAGCTCACCTCCTCATTCATCTCATCGGTTATATCTAACACCCCTGAAAATGATGTTGAAGCCAGGTTTTAACAAAGAAGTAAGTGATCATTTTGCAAGTCATCTGACTGAGGCTTAAACTCAGTAACATATGCAAGCAAATGGAAGCGCAACCTCAGTATTTCTGACATTAAATATGAGTGCAAGTGCCGATTATTCTCCCAGAGGCTACTGCTGCGACGATGTTATCATTGTTCTTCCCCTTCGCCCTAGTACAAACTTTGGTCGCGCAGGCGAGTACGAGTATAGCTCCGAGGACGAGCTACGTCATGACACCGAACAAGGCGGCTAGCGCTGCCGGAAAGTTGTACTTTGGTACAGCTACTGACAACCCAGAATTGGTTAATACGGCCTATCTAAGATCCTGAACGACACAGCGATCTTTTGCTAGCTCATTCCCGGAGACAGCACGAGGTGAGTTTGTCGTACCTTTTTCCGAGACTCTGCCCTGAGCAAGACCTTTACCCCCTTAGGATGCGACTGAGCCAGAGCATAACGTCCTCAATTTGGCACTCGGTGATGAGATTATCGCCTTGGTGGAGGAAACAGGGAGGAAATCGAGAGGTATGCCAGCGTACATCCACTGACTTTCGTGCTCACTGGAGCTCCTTAGGCCACAACTTCGTCCGGTATTGCCAAGCTCCCGATTTGGTTACGTATGGGAGCTGGACGTCAGAGACCTGACTTCGGCCCTTAAAAATCATGTAAGGACAGAAGTTTTGCACTATGCGAGATATGTGTGAGTTATGTCGACGCTTTTCCACGATGTCGGGATAAACTAATCCATAGCAGTAGGTTATATCTTTCAACGAGTTGTGGTTTTTGTGATCTTGTCTAAAGATGCCTGGGATGTTGTTAACGGTAGGTCCAGTAAACCCTTGCTGCCACACGCTTTAAAAAGCCTCTTGCTTCTAGATTCAAGAACCCCTTGTGGACGACGGGACAATGCATACCGATGTGTTCTGCGGCTACTTGGGCTCATCTTGCATCAACATCGCACTACAAGTGGGCCACGACGCTGACACAAATGCGAAACTGTACATCAACGAATACAATCTCGATTCGCTGGTATGCTCGCACAACTTCTTCCTCATGCTTTCGGTGATCGCGGACATCGTCTTATAGGCCGCAAGATTAATGCAATAGTCAAACTTGTCGGGGATCTCGTCATAGCCAACATCCCAATGCACGGCATCTGTTTCGAGTGCCACTTCATTCTCGTTCAGGTTTCTGCACGCGGACTCCGCACTAACATGGAGAGAATTACCGCTCTCAGTCTTGAAGTTGGTGATGGAGCTTGATGTTCGAATTGAATCACCTGTCTCCGACCTGGAATAACAACGAGCAGATTACATGTCCGTCGTCCAAACCTGCATGCAGGTTTCTGGGTGTGTTGGTGTCACTCTTGGGATGATACTGATTAGGTACATCATGCAGTGGTTGGTCGTCAGGTTACTTGGTTTAATTATTTATATCGCATTACTCTTGGATCCCAGTATCCTACCCTGAATTTGGTGACGCTTGCCCATGGTACGTGGTGTGTTTTATCGTTTGATTACATGCATGCGTTTTTCTGAGCCCGACACTCTGTAGAACTTGATGCACAAGCCTGCTTACTATGGAATGTCGTGGGGTTCGAATAGACACTTATTCTGCGCTAGCTTCTTGAACTATTGTACAATGTATGTAGTAAGGTTCATACTTTATTCTTGTTTTTCGCCATCAACCCAAACGGCCACCTTCTCGTCATAGAAGGCAAGGTGGCCTGCGATCTTCACACATTCGGCGGTGGAAGTACGATAGTACCACACAATATCCTGGTGAACTTCGCCGTTCGGCAACTCCACATCAAAGTAATTTGCCCACCCCTGACCGGTGTCAGTCAAACGCGCTGCAGCGGGTGAGTCGGGAACACAGACCTTGTATGGGCAAGCGGATACGGTTTGCGAGGGCCGCAAAAGGTCAAGCTGAACGTCCATGACCGGGATGTACGTCCTCCTACGCAAGCCAGTCTCAAACAAAAAGTATGCCCTGCGCGTATTTGCCACTTCGACGCCGTTTACCTCGATACGGACATGCCTCGAAGTCTGCACTACATCGATACGCTGGGCGTGGAGTCGGACAAGCCAACGAACCAGAGGGTCCAAGACACACCTTGTACGGGTCCTTGGGGTGCACGTAAATTTGGTCATCCTCTTCGAACCATGCATCTGCGGAGGCAAAGGTAATTTTAAAGAGGCCCGTGAGTTCCTTGTGCTGCCCCTCGCTGGTGAACTCTGTTATAGCTCCCTTGGCCACACGATCGCGGACTACTAAATCATAGATCTTTGTCCCTTCCACCGGTCCAACTTGGTCGGACTTCCGTAAGAAGGAGGGCGAGAGGTCCGAGGAAGGGAAGAAATAAAGAGGGTAGTTAGGGTGCTCCCAGCTAATGCATAGACAGTGAATTAGTCCATTCTGTTGTCAGGGGCTAGTGACGTACACTAGTTTGGGTCGGTAACTATCAGCAACGACCTTTCCCCCGAACAAGACTCTAACCCTTCTGTTTGAGTCTTCAATATGAAGTCCTTTGAACGGCGGTTTGTCCCCAGAAGGCATGACAGTGACGGTGAGAGTAACAGGGGCGTTTATATCAAGCCAAACAGATCACAAGGACAAAGGCAAAACAAAATCAATAAAAGTCAATAGATCACAGAATACAGATGTGTCATACGTGTACTAGACCACTCAATCGTCGTCCTCCGAGTCATCGTCCGCTTCCTCAAGCCATTTTAAGAAGGGCTCGCTAGCCTTCCTAACTTTCTTGCTCGTCTCCTTATCCACGTATTTCTTGCTGACATGAGTACCCCATTGGGTGACAACATCTTCATCCAAAATGTCGTTCTGGTACAAGGCCATAAGAATCTTCGGAACAGCAGGGATCAACTCGGGATGCGTCAATCCGACCAGTCGCTCGATTCCTCCGAGTAGAGATTTCTGATGTTTCTCCGAGGTGACCATCTACACAATACCGAGTCAGTAGTAGCAGGGGTCGGAGCACCGAGTTTACCTTTGCTAAAAGGGACTTGTAGGTCGTGATTTCCGCTACAACATCCTTGGTGAACAGTGCCTGCACAAGAACGAGGAGCGTCTTGTGCTTCTTTTCCACACCCAACTCCTCAGCCTTCTTGTAAATCTGCACTGATCCAACATCTTCCTCTCCCCTGTTCTCTTCGACCCAGTGACCAAACTGAGAGTACGGGCTGTCGGCATCCTCCTCACTTCCATCATCGTCGGCACCGCCACCAATGGATAAGGTACCGATCTGAGCACCCAACGCCTTCATACGAGCCTGCACTGCCTCAGGTGAGGTGTCAGCAGACCATTCATCGCCAGCAAGCGCGGCTTCCGTAGTCAAATCCGCAGCTTCTGCCTTGATCTTCTTTGTCAGCTCGTCGTCGCTGTCTGCAGCCGGAGCCACGTTGTCTGGACCATCTCTAGGGTCCACAGGAGCAGCAGCATGCACACCGTTCCCATTTCCAGTAGCGGCCCCATTGGCTTCAGCCTTGCCCTTCTTGCTCTTTTTGGGAGGATTCTTGAGAATGAAAGTAACGAGCTTATGTCTCATGTCGATACCTGTCCTCTCTCCACAAGCCTTGCAATCACGAATGATATCCTCATTACGACCAGTTTTGACGATGATGAGATCCGTCTCTGGGTTTTTGCACGAGCGGCAGAGGACAAACTTGTCGATGAAACCATCGAGGAGTTCACGAAGCCTGGTAGCATCGTGAGCACCGTTGACGATATAGCGGTCATTCTTTTCGTCAATTGGCGTTTGAGCACCAAGCTCGCAGCCAAAGAACTTTGTGATGTAAGCGGGAGGACGAGAGAGGGCGCGAGCGACGTCTGTCATGTTTGGAATGACAGTCTTAATACCATTGCCTTTTCCTTCAATCTTGATGAGAAGTAACGGCATGCGATAGCGATAGAACTTGTCATCGACGTCGCGGCGAATGTTGACGATTCCTGCATTAGCCATGATGGGTGGCGGTATTTAGGGCTGAATAGGACATCAATACCGAGGGTGATGGAGGGGAGCGAAGGGAAGCTACTCACGGTACTTGAAGACTCTAACCGGGACAGAGATTGATGCAACGATTTATTAAGAGGAGGTCGAAGCATGAAATTGGCTCTTCTGCGCTTGCCTCTGCGTGGACAGAAGATGGGAAACGAAGACGAGATTAAGGATGAAATAGTGGGTAGTTGGGAAGGCGAATGCAGCTGAATTGAAGGATGGGTTGATGTTGGATGACTGGCAAACACGCTGTGGTGAAGGCTGGGAGCAGGAGGCAAATTTATACTGCTCCTCCTGTGTTTGTTTGTACACGTCGTCCGCGCATGCCGGCCCTTCAAAATGCTCACGTAATATCAATTTTCCTTTTTTGGCGTGTCACTTTGTTACATCCATTTGCCGTTTTGGTCGACTAATGATGAGTCCCCCCACACAAGATAGTCTTCATACCACGCGCCGTGGTTTTCTTGTCCACGTACTGCTTGGTTGGCGCCCCTCCGTAGCGTATTTTCGCTATCAACCCCATCCTCTTGGTGCTGGCAGCTGCGTCTCATCCACAGTTACGACGCAGTCGACTCTGGGTTCGTTCTATGAATAACACACAAGACGGATCTGGAATATCCATATGATGCCAAGATTGGTGGAACACACGAACACTGGATATCCTGGGTGCGAGCCATCCGTCACCCTTTTAACACATCCTACCCGGATAGGGGATGTTCAATTTACTTATGTCCTAATATTGTACAGGCTTGTCAAAAGGAGATTGTGGGTACAATGCGATTTGAATCAAGGAACAACCAGGTTCTCTAGAGGACAACTTCCGAGATACAATACTCATTGTTCTTACTGGCTACATGCGTCCTCAATTCTGATGGTAATTACTTCTAGTGTCTCTTGATTCTATACTCATTCTGTAGATCTACCGCCCATTCTTTACCTGTGATTGCATCAGTTAAATTCTCGTACTGTTTGTACCTGGTGGACTCCAGATCTCAGGTTTGCCCAACTACAATCACGTTCTCGCTTCTGGACAAACCAAATATCGTCAGAATGCCACATCGCAGTTCACCCTTGATTCTCCAACACAGTTTCTCTTCGGGAGATGTGCATTCTCTCCCGGCTTGTTTACCTGTTGAACATAATTTTGAAGGGAACTTGATGGATAACTCCTGCAGCAAAACCAATGAAAATTATGAACGTCTTGCGTTGCACTGATTCCCAATAATGATGTAGAGAAGGCAAACTGGACTTGACAGATGCATGGTTATGAATACAAGTTAACGAATTAAACCTTCCTGGAACATGGACAACTATGCGCTTAAAGCTTGGACCTTTCGATGGATGGTTCTCCCACAGCGAGTCATTCGGTATTTCCTTCAAGAAGTTTCTTTACAGCAGCGTCAATGGCGTCAGGTGTCGTCGTGGATGCCCAGCGATTCACGACATTGCCCTTCTGATCAACCAAGAACTTTTCAAAGTTCCACTGTGTCCATGCATGTCAGAATGACCCATTTAAGGGTGATCAAACGACAGACCTTAATACGACTCAAACCCAAGATACCCGATTTCTCATTTTTCAGCCATTTGTACACAGAGTTGGTGTTGTCACCGTTGACGTCGGACTTTTTCATGATGGGAAACGAAACGCCATAGTTGGCCTGACAGAACGACCCGACGGTCGCGTCGTCACCTGGTTCCTGGCCACCAAACTAGTTAACCCATGGGGATATCGTGTCAGATGAATTCTCAACGGACACCCGAGCCACTCACCTGGTTACAAGGAAAGCCAAGTATCACGAAGCCGCGATCCTTGTACTTCTCATAGAGGCTCTGAAGACCTTTGAGTGAGAGTGCTGTCTATCCTGGTCGTTGTGTAGGTCGTAAGACATGACTTGCCTGTGTACTGTGGGGTAAACCCGCTGTGCTCCGTTCGTCAGCTTCCTCCGAGCGAACATACGGTGCAGAAAAAGAGCGGTACACATACCACTGCGATGCAACGTTGACAATGAGGACGACCTTGCCCTTCAGTTGCTCAAAATCATAGGCTTTATCACCGGGAAGGTCTGCTTTGAGATCATAAAATGTGGGAGTAGTTGTTGACATGGTTTGAGGTGACGAATGGAACCGGCGCGGGCCTTGGTGGATTGAGACAGAGGTTGGGGAATACTTGGGAGGTACTGAGCTGAATCGAAACTGGTTCTTACTATGAGGAGGAATACTAATATATAGCCGTGGCTGTGAGGTACCCAGATAACCGGCCCAAGTTGCAGGTGATTTAGAGACGGATACAAACCGCCTCATGATCGAGGAGGAATTGGTCATCCCCGAATTTGCACCACATACACATGAGTAAGGAGCACGTGTGCCACGATTAATTAATTACTAACGCCAAGGGTGTGCCCCATCAAGGTCCACTATCAAGTATCGACGGAAATGATAAGAAACCTGAGACCACTGCTACATTTCCTCGAACAAGGCCATGGACGACCTGATCACTCCTTCGCTAGTGACAAGAATATTATCCTGTGACACAACGGTAGTCAGAGGTGCCGAGGCAAGATCAAGATATATAAAACAGACTGAGCAAGAAGAACCCAGAGCTGCATTGCCCACCCATCCGGGTTCCCAATATACAATCCCTACCACTTCAAGTCTGTTGAGAGTGGCAACAATGTTCTTGGTCCAGATGATTTGGCCCTCGACACCAACAGGGATAGTTGGTTCACTGAGCGATATTGCTTCTGTGTTACACACTGCCGGCCAATCAGTTTCGGCGATAATGATGTCCTGTAATATTCGATAAATCAAGTAGGCTGCTTCATCATGCCACCAACCTTCTTGTACGTAGATGCGACACAATCCATTGAGGAACCCAGGTTCTCAAAAGTGGCAGCCGTTCCGTAATACGGATAGAAAGAGAATGCCATCACATCAATATCTGACTGTTTCAGAAAGCCATCTTGGCCCCGTGTGGTCTCGCCAACATTGAATATTCCAGCGAAGAACCAAGAGACATCTTCTTTGTCCCATCCGTTAGCCGGGTGGATAACGTTTTTCGTAGAAGGTGAAGCATTGCGAACTGCAGATGCACCGGCGTAAAGAAACTTGGACGCCCCGCTAAAATCATTACCAGAAAATTTCCCACTGGGCCAGAGTATGCCTTGGTTGATTTCATTCCCGATCTGTGTTCGGATTTCGTCGTCAACATCGCAAGAAATAAAAGTACATCCAAGCAAAGGAAACTTTACCTGGATAAATTCAACTGGAGTCCCCTGGGTACTGAATGCTTCCACAACTGTGTAAGTGTAACTAGAAGTCATCTGTGCGTCAGCCATGGTCGAAAAGGATCGGTAACGAAGGTCCAAACATACTTGTAGACTTTGGACGCCAGTCCCTCAAGATCGGTTGGCCACCCCTGAGGGATAGCTTGGTGCCCTGCATCGGCCCCTGCATTCAACGACAATGAGATTTTCCCACACTGATTCACAAAAGAGAGATGTCACATGTATCGCAATAGTGAAGATCAACCATAAGGTACATTCCGGCGGCCTTGGCCCTTTTAGCAAGCTCGAGACCGTATTTCAGGTTGTATGTTCCGGTGACCCAAATTCTAATACGGGCAAGGTTGACCCCAAAATCACGGAGAATTTGCTCGAGTGGCTGACATTCAGCGTATGCCGAACGAGCATATTGAACATTAGTTGTGGACTCCAGAAGAAGCAAGGACGAAAAGTCAGCACCACGATATCGGAGAGTAGCAGAAACAATACTAAGCCAAAAGAAAAAGAGGGGGATCAAAGAGTAACGCATACCGTAGAGGATTACTATTGCATCGTTAAAATATGCGTAGCTCCTTGTGAGACCGTTGCGATGTGGACTTACTTGAGACCTGACACAACTGTGCATAACAACTCTCTGGCATTCCGAACGCTGAACTGAAGGTCAACGTGGAGTAAAAACAGTTCTGAGCTCAACCCGAACTGCAAGAGCTTGTTGCATCACTTTGCGGATCAAAGGACCCAAGACCTGGCTCACGAAAGAGCGATGATCGATGCTTTCTTACGCTGAGCAAGTCGCTCAGCTTGCTGGAGAAAAGCATTGTTGCATACCACGACTAGCTGTCCAAACTAATCAACATACTGCTATGCCATGAGTCTCACTTCGAAATGACCTTGATACAAACTTACGATAGCCAAATATTTGGGCTGATCACGGCTTTTTTTGCCCATGCTGGGCCTAGCATGACGACGCCATCCACTGAGCCTTCACGAGTGCGCTCTAGCACTTGAGACACTTTGCAGCAGCCCCGAGTCAATCTCAGCAGAACAGTCGTCGACATGACAACAACATTATTAATTTGACTTACTGTGCCATTGTGAGGATATAATACTTGACCAACCCATGCATTAGTGAGTCAGTCAGCCGGCCACTGGTCAACGATCAATCAATGAAACGAACGAAGAACGAGTGTCCCAAACGCTGATCTTGCTTGGGTCTACTAGGCAACTCGCTTACCTCAGCGGTACCAGCAGGACTCTGGTCTTTCAGCTTGGCTCACTTTTCGTCGCTGGTCCTTCCAATCGCTGACACAATAGTACACACTTCGGTCCTTGGTGAGTTGCCAAAGCTTGTTATTCGTGCAACTACACGATGATGTCGATTACCATCCATGCCTGAGCCTCTGGCAGTGGTGAAAATTTTTACTAAACACTAAGAACAGCCATCTGATCCTTTGGGTCTTTTGCGATTCCAATTTTCGGTTGCTGACTCTTCTTACCTCAGGGAATTTATTGCGCATTAAGAAACGATCTTATACTATCGGTATGGTGTAGGTCGACAAGATACACCTGGATAGAGGCTAACATCAGATAACATCGGTCGCAACACATGTTACTACTTCTGTCCAGCCATTTCGATCAATTTCACCTGTCTTTCGCGCTATAGGGAATGTCAACTTAGTCCATGAACGTGGCATCACCAACAAACCTCATCTGTTGCCTTCACAATGCGAAGTCTCTCGACCTCCCGTGCACATTCAGCGATGCGCGATTCCGTCTCCTTCACAGTTTCTCTTGCTGAATTCAATCGCTCTTGCTGTGCCTTGACTTCACCTTCCTTTCCTTCCCACCGCGCACGCTCCTGGATGCAACGGGCTTCGGCACGTGCACGCATTTCAGTCGCCCGAGCCTTTTCCTCGTGGAATCTACCTTCTGCGTCCTGGGCGGCGGAAAGTGCCTTGGCATACGAGGCTTCGGCTTTTCCCTCTCGTTTGATCGCTGTTTTGTGAAGGCTTTGAAGGCAAGAGAGAGTCTTTAAAGCCGAGTCCAACGCCACTTTTTCAGTGGTTGACTCCGTCCTGAGAAGCCTTGAAAACTTCTTGGATTCCTTTTCTGTTGTTCCGATCTCAGCGTCATGTGTAGGTTTCAATTGGAAAAACGCACTTTCTTCCCTCGTGATTCGGTCCTTCTGTTTCTGACTCAGAGATCGTTCAGCATTCGCACCCCTCTGAACTAGACTTTGGTCGACGTTGGGCTCCGCGTTTGGTCCCGTGAGTGGTGCGCCATTCCCAAATGCAGAGGTTGTGTGCGCACTCGCGGTCGTCCTAACCGACGCTTGCCTTGCCAAAGCGTTGCCGTTTCTGCCATAGCCCGTCTGCGTTCCGGTGGCCAGGTCATCGGGCTCAGTGGGCAGCGAACGGAGGGAAGGTGTCCTCTGTCCGCCTTCATCTTCTGCACGCTTTGAAGGGGAGCCTGTCCGCTCCGCGTGACGGAGCTGATTTGCGCTCTCGGAAGCTGCAGAATCGATAAGCAGGGTAATTGTGGCGAAACTACCATTCTCACCTTCAAGTCCACCTTGTGCCTCGCCGGCAGCACCGTTTGTAGGACGAGAGAAATGCATGACAACTGTGTCGTAAAAAAGAGTCTGACCACTGGACACTGAAGGCGTCGAGAGAGCAGACATATAATTGAGAGGAGACAAATATGTAAGACATGACTGATAAATAGTGATCCCAACCGGTTGACTAACGACGTCATCCGTCCAACCCCTAGTTGCAATCTTGTCTAAATCAAGTCCCCGCCGAATTCACGCACATCTGTCACCAACAACTCGTCCTCTTGTTCAGCGTACAACGCCTTGACCACTTCCTGTTCCTTCCATCCTCCACCCTTGACGGGTTCTAGGGTATATTCTATGGACAGAGCAGAAAGTGCCCCTCCATAAGCATGCGAAATGCCTGTACAACAACCGTCAGCAAAGGCGCTCTTCATCCAAAGCGCAGAAACACACCCGTGTCAATAATGAGCACTTTGCCTCCGCAACGTGCTACGATGCTCTGCAAGTGGGGTGTGTGCCCCATGACCATCCGACGCGTACCAGTCTTCTGAAGGACTTGATCAACAAGCGTACAAATCTTGGACTCTTCTTCTTCAGCCCACCCGCGGTACCATAGAGGACCGTCAGTACTGTAAAGCCGTGCCTCCTCGCGTGTAGTTCCTGCAGGCAGCCCAGGATATGCGTGAGGTGGGTGAGGGGGAGGCTGTGGAGAACGACTTCTCAATTTACGGAGAAGTGCCGCAGATATATCATTAATCGCTCCCGGGAACGGCTGGAGGTTCGGGTACGTTGGCGCTAGCCCACCATGCACGAAAGAGAATGCTGCGTGAGAGAGAGGCCCAGCATTTGCACGCGCAAACATGCTGCCCTTCTCGGGCGGGTAGTCGGTATTGGGAGGCCCCAGAAGGTTGTGAAGGGGAATGCGTGCGGCTGTTGTATAATTGGATGCCCAGGTGTTGGCGAGCCATCCAGTGGTGACGGCCTTTTGGCGCGCACTGATGGAGCCGAACGTCTCTATCTCAGAGGGATAAACATATCTATGTGATGTTCGTCACGCGATCTCTGCTACGAATTGACTTGAGACAGTTACCTCCAATCACCTACAAGATATTGCTCAGCCTTGCGACCTTGGCGAGGCGTACAACCAACAGCTCACCAATGACATTCATCCACTCATGATTTCCTAGAAGGCT
>JBBPMS010000004.1:29619-84943 GCA_038090435.1 Phylloporus scabripes | reverse complement strand
TCAGTCGTTTACCAATTCTTCTTGGCCTACCTTGACGATGTTGTCAGTGATGTGCTCTTCGAGAAGTTGCATCGCTGCCTTCCTACTTTCAAAACTGTAAGTCACCTGTTGGAGATATGCATGAGGATAGGAGTGGGGTGTATCAGATGGACTTGGCCATGAATAGTTAGCTACCTGGTCGACAAAAACTGTATCCCGCAATGTGTTTGCCAAATTACGCGCATAGGCTATGAAATCGGGGTGCTCATCTGTGAACGTAAACATTGAACTGAAGGTGCCAACAATGTGCAGTTTGAGAAACCTTCTGGATATGCCTTCCGAATATATTCCCGCCTGACCTTGCCAGCGACCGCGGTTATCTGTCCGTACCTTTGAATAAGGTAAGTATCCTTTGAACGTAATGAATTCTGGGCAGACACAAGAAGATTAATGGGCTACTTCGGATATGAGGCCTTTCAGAATCGTCAAGAGAGTAGATTGCTCAATGGTGTCGAAACAAGCTCGAACGTCGACCTTCACAAAGTACAATTTGGGCCTTCTTCTTTCAACTTGATCATCGCGTTCTGATTAATCAGGTACTTACAATCTACCTGAAGGATTGTCCTTCAATAGTCTCGTCTTGTATGCCTTCAGTCGCGTATATATCTCGTTCGGTCCGAGTACAGAAGCTCCAAGCAAGTCTGGTTGGCGTTGCTAGGGAAGGCAATGTAACCATTGAAATTCCGACAAGTCTGCTGCGGTATTCACCTTCTCATAGGTCAGTATCTGAAAGGTTGTCTGAAGAATTTGGTTGATAGACTGTGAGTGGCTAACATTCAGGGACTGCAACACAATGAGGAATCTCGTAAGACGGGACTACTCGAGTATCATACCTTATGTTTGAGCATCCTGCGTCTCAGGTTGACGATTGGACGAACCCCTGTTTCCTTGGGGAGGAGGCGAACGAAGGAAAATCCGAGTCTGCGTTGTCGAAGAATTTCTTCAGCTTCGTGCTGCGGAAAAATTGTCAATAAATAGTAATACAATTGAACCAACAACCTTTTCTATTTCCCTGAAAGTTTTCTCGCTGAGCTGATCTATTAGTGGGGCGCAAAGGATCTCCCAATCGTCTTGTCTGAAATACAGGACTCGGTTACGGAATGCAGATGAATCAGTCACGTAAAATGCTGTCTGGGAAGCAAGAGTGTTGGCTTAATCTTTTGAGTTATGTCAAGCGTTCACATACCTTGATCAGCGGAATAACAAACGAATCAAAATACCAAAAGATGAACTCTTCCAACAATTCTCGTCGCTTCAACGAGTCCGCGACGGGAACTCGTCCATGGTTGCACCCTGGTGTCCCTTGGGGACTAAGCCAGTCACAGTCGGTGGTGCTGAATCCTTGAAGGACGTAGTGAAGCGATAAAGTTTCAAATCGGCGAGCTACTATGAATTCCTTGACACCTGTAATATGTTATTACCCGAAGTTTGAGCACTAACAAAGTACACACAGTTCTGCACCAATTCCAGATTCCTCCGGGATCCCCAGAGTTGCTTTGGGATGACAGTATTGGTCACAAGCACAACATAACGCAGAACCTAACGAGATTAGGAGCACCACATTTGAAAGGTCCATCCCATACACACCTCGCGATATTTACATGTGAACTCGACGAACCGAGGTTTATTCACACCATGCTTCTTGGCTTGAGATATTCCTTGAGCAAGAATTGAGTTTCCGTTCGAATCAATGGACATATCACCATTGTATCGTGAGGGTTGAGACTTCAACTGAAGCGAGTGTTCGGAAACCATTTCCTGCTGCCATTGGAAAGCTTTCTTGTTTTCGATATCAAACATACGTACCAAAATAACCGTGTTATCCACCACCTGATTGCCGGGCTTAACAACCTATCATGATCCATGGTTAAGTCGTAAAATTCACTGTATCTACAAGAAAAAGACTACCTTCGAGGGGCAGACTTTGTCACGCAAAGGTTTGTAACCGCATTTGCCGTGCCTCCATATCATCTTCTCAAGCAGAGATAGAATGTCTCTCAGACGCTTGGGGGTTTTACAATTACCGAGCGCCTACATTAGATGTCAAAATCGCATTTCGAACACGAGAGAAATTCGCTACCCTGATTTCTTGTTCCCTGTCAGTGTAATCCGGTTGCTGGTATTTTTCCTTCCGACTTGAGTCGATCATAAACACACTTGAGAGACCATACTGTGAAGGGAATATGTATTTGCTAAGATGGCGCGCATCTTTTGCAAGAACATGAGGATCAGGGTCCTTATAATTATCGGGTTTGGCACGCGGCTCCTTGAAGTATGAGGGACGCAAGTGGTTTAAGGCATCTGCAGGGAACTTAGGCTGAGTGATTTCACAAAGCTAAAACGCTAACGACGGGAGGGCAATCCGACTAGCATTCTGAGGGATTTTGGGACTCGAGAAGGCCTAGCATAGAATATGCGCGTTCGTACGAAGTTTATATCTGCCGCAGTACGTCTTTTTGTCGTGAGTAAGAGAGGGCTAATATTTGTGCTGCATTACTGCACCTTTGCATAGGTTGGCTGAAGATCTTCTTTGTAGAAGGTCTGACGGATTGTTCGCGGCGAGTCGTTACTACCTTGATCAATCTAAGCCGCTTCCGTGGGGGTAGTTGCTGGGGAGTTTCCCTTTTTCGCTTTTGCACTCGACTATGCGGTCCACTATCAAGGAATCCACCCCCTCGTGGAAATGGTGCAAATATGAGTGGTTCTCCCGTTAGTTGACATAGACACCCATTAGGTAGTGAGATGAATAGCGACGTCTTCAAGAGAAGGTGTAACATCGCGTCGGCACCGATTCTAAGACAGCCTCAATCCCCCACCTAATATTTGAACCAAAGGTGTTACCTCTGTAGCATGATCTCCCACTCCGGTCCGTGCAAGGCTGTGATCAGTGTGTTGATAAACCGGTTGAATATCCCAGAGGATGAAGTACGAGCTCGCTCATTATCAGCAGCCTGTGACCAAGGATATAAAATTACAACAAGAAAAGGCTGGACAACTTACACGGTGGTATCCCACTGCAATAAGGTTGTTGGGCCTTGTTCTCGAGGCTAGGAACAATCGCTCGTGAGCCTTTTGTATGATCTGGTCGGATGTTCACGTTATTCGAGCTGTAGTATGAAGTGTGCATGTGGACTCACATCTCGCATATACATCATTGGCGGCGTGACTGGGAAAGACGGGCGCTGTAGAACATCTGATTTAAGACCGACATAAGATGTCTTCACCAATTCGCGGTAGGAGGACGGCTCGTCGTCTGCGAGGAAGAGAGATATACCGGAGTCAAGAGAATAAGAGTCAGCAGAGGATGGTTTGAGGATCTCATGTAGATATCTTTCGAGTGGGACGACCTCGTCAAAGTAGACATCGAGGACCCCAAGAGTGAGTGTCCGCCGTGGGTTGTCTGACATTTAATGAAGGATGATCTCCGTGAGCAGGTACAGATACTAATGCACTAATGTCGCGGTGCACAATTGACAGCAGCAGCCACTTATTGGGGCACGTACGCGGTCACGTGCCCCTCACAACTTTACATTTGTGATCGAAGGTTTGAGAAAGTTAGTAACCTTATTATGACCCAAACTTGGGACGACATCAAGCCACCACTCAAAGACCTTGTACACTAGCCCAAGCAGAAATTCCGAATGTCAGACGCCTTTCTCCGTGCTCGTTGTTTCAGACAACACGCGTTGGGAATCACCATTGAGGTACATAGGAGGTTCCCTTTCCGTGGGACATGCAATTTTCCACGTAGTCGCTTTGAGATTAGGTGACGCACCGGCGTAGAGATACATTAATCAGCACATGAGGAGCAACGACTCCTCCTCGATTAGCACAGCCGGATTCAAGGAACATACTTGCAATAATTCACTACGTCGCCTTTTTCCTGTTTGTTTTCGTTTCGCAGATCGTTTGATATCAAGCGGCAGAGTATTAAGCGCGGAGAAGTGATTGCAGTCTTCAGAAAAGACATGACCAAACATCTACAAGTAGAGTCCCTCCGGAGTACCCTCGTTCTTTCGGTATAGAACCTACAAAATGGAATGGGACACTAAAACCATGAGCCGAGGCGAAACACTCACCTTCTCCCTCGCCGTGGCGAAATCGGCTTTAGTCACCCGCATTCGTCGTTCTCTCAACGCAAGCAAACCCGCCTCCGTACAGATTGCCTTGATATCGGCACCTGACAGCTCGTCTTTCGCCATCACAAATTCCTCCAGATCAACATCATCACCCAAACTCATCCGCGATGTATGTAATCTGTGCAGCATGGGTGGATAATATCAGGCAGCATAGGGGGTACGTACCGGAAAATATGGCGCTTCGTTTTCACGTCTGGGAGAGGGAACTCAATCTTTCGATCAATACGACCAGGGCGAATGAGGGCCGGATCGAGTGTCTCGATCCTGTTAGTAGCCATGATGACTTTGACGTCACCACGCGTGTCAAATCCATCTAGCTGATTTAGCAGTTCTAACATAGTCCGCTGAATTTCGCGCTCTCCTCCCGAAGTTGAATCATATCTCAAAGAACACCAGTCAACAGAGGACAAGTGACACGTAATCCCACGTACCGCTTTGTACCAATGGCATCAATTTCATCGATGAACACAATACTTGGGGCGTGTTCTTCTGCTACTCGGAAGAGTTCTCGGACCAGCTTTGGTCCATCGCCGAGGTATTTCTGAATAAGCTCGGAACCGACAACGCGCAAGAAAGTGGCGGATGTCTGATTTGCGACTGCTTTGGCTAAGAGAGTCTTTCCTGTGCCGGGAACGCCATAAAGAATAACACCCTTGGGGGGTTTGATGCCCATCTCCTCATACAGTTCTGGATGGGTGAGTGGAAGCTCAACAGATTCCTATGGCAGACGTAAGTGAGGAATAAATTGCACTTCCCATCATGCGCACCTTGATTTCTTGTATTTGTTGCTCAAGACCACCGATATCTGCATAGCTCTCCGTCGGGGCTTTCTCAAGCTTCATGACGCTAACCAAGGGATCCATGTCGTCTTCCAAAACACCAACGACTGCTTGGTTCTTGTGGTGTAATAGAATTGAGCAGCCGGGCTCGATACGGTCCTTGTCGACGAAGCTCATGATTGGGACATATGATTCGGGCCCAGACGCGGTGCTAATGATGGCATGGTCATCATCGATGATCTCCTCCAGCGTTCCGACTGCCATCGGTGTGCCACGCAGATCGTCGACTTTCGACCTCTCGTCTTGGTTCTTCTCCTCTCTGGATGATTCCGGCTTCAAACGTTCTTGATTCAGTATGAACTCTTCCTCGAGAATGAGGTAGTCCTTGATACGCTCCATCTTGAGGAGACGTAGACGGCATCGCGTGCTCGGGTAGATAGGAGGTAGCTTGGATGCCGCTGAGGGCCCGCGCTTTTTCTTCTTTCCAACCCGCGTCGGGAGAGGCGGCTCCCATTTCTTCTTCTGTGGCTGTTGGTCCTTCTTCTCCTTGTTGTCTTGGTTCTGACCTTGGCCCTGAGCGGGCGGAATTCCTGAAGGTGCATTACCCTGCAATAGAGATCAACTATATACGAGATCGAGAGAGATGATACACACCATCTTGGCGGTTCTGGTACAGGCGAGACGGACGAGACGCGTCAGTCGTTGACCGATATGGACCGTGGAAACTCTTCCTCCGATTGCCGCGCCGAGGCAACAAACAGCGCTGCGTGTCCAGTCAAGCGAATAAACTCAACCAACTCGCATATGGCCTCGGTGACAACTCCTTTAACGTCCTCCTCGAGGTTCATTGAAGCAGGCATGTTCATCTCTCGTTCACTCTCCATAATCTGACCGTTTTTCAGACGAGGACGATGATGACCTGGATGAACAGAACATCCCGGGGTTCACCGCACCAGGTCTATCCTCGCCTGTGACAGACAAAGGAAAGTTACGCGCTCCAGATCCGGTTGCACAGGCGAACAGTGCAAATGCAACTGCGCAGGGTGTTTCTGGAAACATTGGTAGTTCAAATGGTCCCTCCAAGTCCCCCAGGCGAACCGTAGGTGGTATCCGCGTAGAAACACGGTACGTGTCGGTCGGTTAGTTCGGTTATCCAGCTGACGTTCATTCCGATACAGGTACTCTGGTGTCGATACTCTCGACGAGCCTGTTACTACAACCATTGTTTGTGTTAGCCCTTGGCCCATCGCAACTCACTGACAAATGACGTGTAGGCGCGTGACCTTTTCTCGATATACTCAAAGCTCATTCAAGTGTTGTATCCCCGTAAGGCTACGGGACGTGAAGTTTTGAGGTATGTTTAGTTGTCCGTTGGGGAATATGGTCTGATCCATATTAGGGATTGGGATCTTTGGGGACCATTGTTACTTTGTCTTGCCCTTGGTATGATGCTTAGCGTGAATGTATGTGCTTATCCATTCAGCATTCCGTGTAACTCACCAGTGTCGAAGGCGCCGGCCAGTCAGGCCCTCGGAGTGTTCACGACCGTGATTGTGATCGTCTCTATAGGGTCTCTTGTGGTGACCATTCAGGCCAAGGTGCGTTTTAGAAGCGCCTTCAATGTTGTATTTGACAAATTTTTTGGCCTCTAGCTACTTGGAGGCAGAGTGTACGTAGCCCACTTCTACCGATCCACACATGTTTGATGTTTTTGAAGCTCGTTCTTCCAAGGTTTATGCGTCTTAGGATATTGCGTAGCGCCTCTAGACATCGCGGCACTCATATCCTGTTTTGTTCGCATTATCTGGGTACGTGCACCAATTGCTCTTGCTGCGTGGGCTTGGTGTATCTGGGGTAATTTCCACCTCTCCGTTGTGTCGACCACTGCTCACAAAGACAAACCAGCCTCTATAAATTTCCTGGATGGCACAAAGATAGAGCAGCAGCGAATACTTCTTGCTGTGTATCCTCTTCTGTGAGTAAATATCGTCCAGCATGCGCATTGGCTGACTTTTACTAGCCTTTTCTACTTTGTGCTGGCATGGATGATTCTGATACAATGACCGCCTGTTTCAAGAGTTTTGTGTGGTACATAAATGTAGTCCTTGCTGTGTTTTCTAGGAACGGTATACATGTTTTCCCAAGTCAGTATCGCTGGGTTTGGCAACAAGGCCACTAAACTCACACCATTGACTTAATGCCTCTGAGGGTAGGATACGGTGATTAGATCTCGGGCTCGAAGCCATCGGGGTGTCACTGATAGAATTTATGCAGTCCGGGAGCACTTCTGTTCCCCTTTGCTTCAGTTCGCGGCCGCCGATCAAGACAAGACCTTCACACTCGTAGAGTGCCCCAGTATGAGCAGGTAAACCTCAACGCCTCGTCTATTGATAAAATTACAGGTGGTACGGGCCAGCTAATCTCTCGTCTGGAGAGTGACGAGATCGACGTTGCAATGCACGTCTCCGTTTTACTCGCAGATGTCATACCCTCATTGATTCGACATGACAGAGCGCTCACGGACGCACTGATAGCGGGCATTGCAAAGGGCTCCAGCGCGTATAAACTAGTTGGCAGTTATGTCACCTCCCCTTTGAGATGGCGCGTTCATTCTCCTCCCCCCGCGGCACAAGTGACTGACGTCTTGCCTTGCACCGCAGGGCTGTAATCACAGGAGCCAAGGACTCTCCATACAAGCAGATCTCTGATCTCCGGGGAACGACGCTTGGGATCTCTCGGAACGGCAGGTAAGCCCCTGCCTCACCTTCCTTATTGTTCCTTGTCCAGAGGGACCGCGCTCCTGTGCTTACCGCTCGGCACAGCGGTAGCCAAACTATGGCATACGTGATGGCGCAGCAGCAGGGCTGGCCCACTGAGGACCTCCGATTTCAAGGTACGCATCACCCCTTCCCGTGCATCCATCTCTTCTAGACCGCATCACCCAGTCAACCACGACATCCGTGGTTTGATCAACTCTGTGAACGACGGATCGACGAGTGCGTTCATGTGGGAATGGTTTACCACCAAACCGTTTGCCGACGGGGGGGAGTGCCGTTTTGTACGTCCTCGGCCAGCGCGCCCGCGAGGGAAAAAAAAAAATCCCTTCCCTTGCTGCGGACGGACCTGTCAACTGATGATACGACGGATATAGATCGGGGAGGTTCCGACACCATGGCCATCCTGGCTGATCGCAGCACATCCCAGACGCGCGGCGACGCACGTTGTACGCGAGTTCCTGCAAGGGCTCTCGGGCTATGTACGAACGTTTGCTTCCCCTGAGCATCGCGCGGGCCCGAGCGTGGCATTTGTACAGCAAACGTTCGGGTATCCTGAAGAAGACATCAAGGTGAATTTTTTTCTCATTCAATGGATGGCGCTTTGATGGTCCCTTGAATCCTGTAATGTGTTGGTGTAGGCATGGCTGCGAGCCGTAACATATCCAGACGACTGCGCAGTGATTCCGGTGCCCGTTATTACCGAAACTCTTGCGTGAGTACCGAGTGCGCTGAGGATCTGGTGGTGATGACATCGTTCCCGCTTCTCTGTAGCATCCTCCAGAAGGCAGATGTAGTGACTGCTCCCCCGGGGGGATTTGACCTGTCGCATTTCTTGGACACTAAGCTGACTTGACGGCTTCGGTGTCACAACATGAGTATACGCGATGCAAGAGAATGTATTCGTTTGCCTAGGTCCCTGGGAGACCGAAAACATCATCCTTAATGCTAAAGGAAAGGAGTCCGAAACAACATTAAGAATAACACGAGAGAAAATAGGTAGAGAATGCACTGGACTGTTCGTTACAGTACGTACAAGGCGCTGTGTCCATGGAGTAAAGTGGTACCAAGCATCGGATGCAAAATGTCTCATCTAAATTTGAAGTATCTTATGATAAATCAGAGCGAATCAAGTGAACGTTTACTGAATTGTCTTTTGGTGGCACAACAGGTCTAACAAGTCTGTCGTAGACACGTGAGCGACAACGAAATACCGAGAGCAGGCTGCTCACCGAAGCCAGATACGTCCCCCTCCACTCTTTTCACGTACAAGCTCCCATACGAATGTCTCACCAGAAAGTCCCGATATACAATCAATGAGAGTTTGCCTGCCCTCCTGCGTCCCATCTGCCTCGAGAACCCATTCGCCTCGCCAACCCTCCCCCAGGCCATCATCGATATCCATAAACGCCATCCCGACGCGGGCACGGGCTATCCACATGTGTTTTTTTGCCATTGCCCAACCCCCAGGGGAGTGTGGGCTGGGCACACGTGTCGTAGTGTTTATAAGTGACGTTTCAGGAATTGCTCCACCACCTGGCGGTGCAAATGTAAAGGTAGGGTTGACATCGGAGGGCATAAGGTGGGTGTAGTAAAAGGGTGTGGGTAGGCTGAGGGAGTCAAGGAGTGACGGGGGTGCTGGGGGAGTAAAAGGAACCAGAGAAGTGCCGTCGAAAAGTAGCCAGGTAGATCGAGAAGTAGATCGTGCTTCGGGGGAAAAATCGAGTTGAGATTGTGTACTATTCGGAGTAGAGGGAACATAACCAAAGTTGCAAATAACATCTCCGGTCGAGAGGTACTGCCAGAGCCCACCAGCCTGAAGCTGTGCTTCGCATGCTGCAATGGCATCCGCAGAGAGAACATTGCAAGGAACAAAGACACGGAGGACAGGAGCACGAGTTCTCGATGTTGCAAAGGAGAGGTCATGAGGAGAAGTGGGTATACGTATGTCAAACGGGGGTTTCCGAACGGAGGATGATGAACTACTGTAGACTGAGGATGCACAAGAAACATCTGCGGATGTGCTGCGTTTGTGGGACCTCGCAAACGGACGAGAGAAGTCTTCCTCGGAGCGGGAGGTTGGCCGAGATTCGGAGAAAGGAGGGACGGGTGCCAAGGTGTGGTTTGTCCGCGTCGCAGCAGAGCGCCTCCAAGCAGCGTCAAAGTACTTGAGTGAGCGGGGCTCCATTGGCGGCGGCGGCTGGGAATTGTTACCGAAAATAGAAAGCTTCTTCTTCCGTGGCTTGGTCGGGGGGCGCACGTTTGTATCGGCGCGCGATAACGGACTGGAGGGGCTGGTGCGAGAACGCGCAGCGCTGCATGCCGAGGAGCTGTGCGTGCTGGCGTCAGAAGGTTGGGGATCGGATAAATCGGATTGGTAAGACAGCGGAGCTGGGAACGTAAGCTCGCGAAGGGCACGAGGCGGCGAAGCGGGAGAGGATGGAGATGAGAAGTGTGGAGGTTGCCGAGGAGGATCGGAATCGATAGGCAAGGGGAGAAGGGAACTATGAACTATGGACTGCAGGAAAAGGACAAAGCGGGAGTGTGCACTAGCAAGAGTAGCCAATCGAGTTGTCATTGCTTGGGTTGTAGTGTCGTTAGCTGGAGGGACGGCAAGTGATCTGGAGAAACAGGCAAGGGCATGCATGGGATACTGGTGAAGCGGGACTTGTTGTGAATATACTGGATATTTGAGAGCGGAGGGAGGTCAACATGCACGTGGGAGAAGTGGAAGGACGAACGTAAGAGATGGAGGTCGTGGAGAGTGACATCCACGGCCTGGATGGAGGAGAGATCCCTGTACCTGAGGGATGTACGGTAACCTGGAAGATAGCGAGAGAGAATAAGGTCTCTTATGTCCTGGAGGTCCCAGAGATTGCGGATGGCGGAGCAGGTCGTGAAGAGGGCGTAGAGGTCAAGCCAGGCGATGGAGCGGATGAGGATGGAAAGGATGCGGGGCTGGCGCAGAGCAAGAACAGCATTTCTGTGCATTTTGCGCCAGGCCTTGGACTTGACCAAGGGTGCTGAGGGTTTCGGGGGAGGAGCAAGGAACGGGCGCGATTGGGAAGGGAAATCGATGAATTTTCTAGGGTTTTTTGAGAGGGGAGGAAGGAGTTTGTCGTCAAAGGAGAGATGAAAGTCGGAGAAGGACGTCGAGGAGGACGCATCCGAGCTTGTGAGGGAGGGAGTTGGACAGTCCGGGTAGGGATCCATCATGGGGGTATATGACTAACGAAATTAATGAATATAAACGCTACATACATACATAGTTTGCACTTGTTTGTTACCCTGCCCTGCTCTGCACAGTCATGGTCAGTACACACAGTGCCGCTCGAGATCGCCCGCTCAGCTGCCCACAGAGCCAGACACTCGCCCGCGACATCTTTGGAGACGGCTCTGAACTCTCCTCGGAGGAAGATGGCACGTATACCCACCCCAACCGCGCCCTTGGTCCCCTCATCTCTCCACAGACGTACCCCAGCAACGACAGCGCCAGAGACCCCACCCAGTCGAGCAGGACCTCTCCCCCTCGTCCGGCGAGTCGAGCGACGCATACCAGCAGGAGCGTCCAGCAAAGCAAAAACGAAGAGTAAAGCGTCGCTCAGATGACCGCGATGCCCAGCAGTCCCAGAAAAAGCGCAAGCGCAAACAAATCACCGAGGAAGACCTCGCTGATCTCCCTCCAGAAAAAGGTCCGTCACCCCCTCGACCTACTTCCCCCTTGTAACCCCTTTCCCAGCTAACAAGCTGCGGCTCGAGATGCAGTTTGATGCCATCCTCAGACCTAAAAAAGGTTCTCGGCCGAAGAAACGCAAAAAGGATGGCGACGACGTTCTCGACGGTTTTGCCGACGAAGAGGTTTCCCGTCTTCGCGAAGCCATGCTCGGTGCCGCTGCCGACGACGAACAGGCTAACCGTGACAAGCTTCCCGCAACAAACAAGCTCAGACTCCTCCCCCAAGTCATGGATGTTCTTCGCAAGTACGCTTCTTTGTGTTCCCCGTCCCTCATTCCACATTCATATTATCCCCCTGCAGGCAATCCCTTTCACAGTCTATTATAGACAATAACCTTCTCGAGGGTGTCCGCAGATGGCTCGAACCCCTTCCAGACCGCTCCTTGCCTGCTTTGAATATCCAGCGCGACTTCTTCCCAATCCTAAAGAAAATGGAGTTTATTGACAGTCCCGTCCTCAAAGAATCTGGGCTCGGTCGCATCGTCCTATTCTACACCAAATGCAAACGCGTGCACCCTGACATACAGCGCATTGCCAACGACCTCGTCTCCACATGGTCTCGGCCCATCATTAAGCGCAGTGCCTCTTATCGTGACCGTGTTGTTCCCACCGCACAGGAAGATACCATCGATCGTGCCAACGAGCGTCTCACTGCCATCCTCGCACGTGCAAAGGAGGGTGAGAAGAACCGCATCAGGAAAAATGCCGTCATGATCCCTCAAAGGGACTTGGGCAACTACACTGTTGCACCTAAGGCAAATGCTGGCATCTTGAGAAACAGTCAAACGGTAGAAAACGATATTGCACGGAGGAAGCTAAACGCAGAGCGCTTGAGGAGCCTGTCGAGAAAGATCTCCACAAAGCCATAGGTCCAGGGTAGGTTTACAAGTCATCTATCCAGCGTTGTTTTCCCTACGACCATGTTCTACTTATGGCTTGATTTTTCTGAAATGTCATAAATGTGAGTTGTATCAGTACTTCTCTGATGGCTGGGCATGGAACACATGTTACGACAAGTAAGTACTTGATTCTTGCACAGGTCCAGTTCCAAACCAGCTATTCACCATGGTCCGTTGATGCATGCACTACCTTGAATTGGCAACCAGTCGACTATTGTTACCATAGCCGACCAAGCTGTGCGTGCGCTGGTGGCTAATTGTATGCCACCACTCGATCAATCAGATGAGAATTGTTTCGGCAATGTAAAGCTGGCTGCCACCCCTAGTCCAGTGACCCGCAGCCTATGTCGGGCTGCAAGATTTGTCCGATTCCTTTCCAAGAATCGGTCCTGAACTGCGCCGCACTCATGTTCCTTCCGATGCAATGCGCATGCCATCTCTGTATTAACTTGTGGGCATTCGACCGTCACCTGTGCCATCACGTGGATTTGTTTTCTCCGATTTCTTGTTCACATGTGGGTTGACGTTCCAAAGCCCCCCGTTCCATACGCATGGCGTCCATGCAGCCATCGAACTTTTTGAAAATATCCCTTGCTTCTGGGATTGGCCCCGCAACTTAATTCACAGCATACGGCCCACTTGTCAGATCAGCTGGGTACACCTGGCGTTGCTGGTATCAGATAGCGTGACATCTCCAAAGCTCTAGCCAAAAGTACATCGATCGCAGGTTACAGCATGGTGGGCCCGTCAGGGTGTTGAAATCATCGTTGCCACAAGGATTCCTTGAGAGTGCACCTGTAAACATATCCAACCCGATATTTTTGCTTACCTCGTGATGCGCCGATGCAAACATCCGCTTGTTGGCGAGCAAGATGACAAACAACACGAATTTGGCCAGAGGTGGCTCCTTTAAGTCTCATAAGTAGTACCCTTCTCAATGACAGAGGTCCTTGAATGGTCTGTGCGACATTACTGGCCCCGCGCCGATAAAGCTAGCACCGCAAGGCGTTGGCAGCTATGCGGTGAATCCAGAGGTCATCATTGTTTGATTCGCATTCCATTGCCAATCCGTAATATAATTTACCTGCCCACCAACGTCCGATGGGGTCACTGGAAGAAAGAATGATACGGACAGGCGCCTGGGTGAAATTGTTGTGTGCGACTGGAGATTATTGGATAAAATTGACGGAATGCCAGCAATGGATTTCGTGGTGTCTATGGATGATCGGTGATGATTCAAGTTACCCTTTCGGTTGCAAGTAAGGCGTCTAGGGTTGCGTATTCTACCAAGGTGACCGTCAGGGCTGCCCTGTGTCAATATTTGACACTACGGTCTCAGAGCCGCGGTCGCGCGAGGACAGAATCCTGTCGCGTGCTCGGCAACTCGTCCGCACCCGTAATTTGTATGTCGGCAGGTTTAGCATCTGCAGATGGGAATTCACCTTCCTCGCCGCCTTTTTTCGCCGAGAGACAGATCTCTCTCATGTCTCGAAGGGCGTCCGCGACGTGTTCGATAAAGAACCGTGTCGACGTCGCCGGGCAGGAGTGCTTCGATTCGACACAGAATTTGACGGCGTGCGGACCAATGAGATCTATTATACAAATTATAAGTCACAGACTAGTGACAGGGAGATGAGCTCACAGTTTATTCCATATCCGTCTTCATATGGAGACCCAAACCTGGAGAAAAAACTATTGTCAATAACGCGGGGCAAGTGGGACTAGGGATGTATTATTTGAGGAGTGCAGCGGATAGGTCCGATGCAAAAAAAAAAACCTCATCACAACTGGAAGATAGGTTGATACCCATACTCACCCGGTTCCCCTGAACCACCACCCTTCACTCAGACCACTGGTCGACAGACGCCATTCTTGGCTTCTCTTGAAAATGGGATCCTCGAACAGTGGAACAGTTGTTTCCGAACCTGAGACAGGTTGGCACATTGGCTTTCCACGTGTGATGGTATCTTGAGAAGAGATATCTTGGCCAACTACGGACGAGGTTTCAGTGGTATCATCAAGCCATGCCCATTCATCACCGAGGATACATCGCAGGCCAAGAAGATGTCGGTCAACCCCGCGACCCATCATCGCTGAGCGAGTAAGTGAAGAATGAACCTTGAGGGCAGACTCGAGCAGAGGATAGAGACGAGACGGGGGCTGTGATCCACAACGAGGCATGTATGGTATCAGAACATAGATGCATCAATGGAACGTCGGATGGTTTTCATGACAAGAAAACGTTGGCGTTGACGTCGTCTCACATCACTAGTGACAGTACTTACATAGCTCCGAGTCTGATCCACATTTTTCCCCTCCCACCCCGCGGACGCCTGGAGGAATGCGTAACTTTCCGCCGTAAACGAACGTATTGTCTCCGTGCGACCGTGCTCGAACGTTCGGGTGAGTGCTGTTTCGTACACAGGAGTTGGGCACTGATGGATTCGGAAGTATGCAAGCTGGAGAGCGAGCTGAACAAACGCATCGGGCGAATATGAAGCTATTACCAGAGGGACCGTGAGCTCTCTGATAAAGCATGCACTCAGAGGTTGCGAGACTCACACACTCGTTTCATCTCCTCGCTTCCCCACTCGAAATAAGATACTTGGTGGTCCGAATTTGAGACAAGTGTTTGCACGTTCTGCTTCGCGCTTTCAATCGCGATCTGTATCGACGGCGATGGGACAAAATTGAGCCATGTCCAACGCGAGCCTGCTCCAACATCTAGACCTTCCAGGTCATCTTCGCGGTGAATGTTATCAAATGGGACATTAGCCAGACCTCCACAGATGCTTAGTGCATTGGCGCCAGCGAGTGCCCATTCACAAACTACGCTGGGGACCAATGCGTCTACCGGGGAATGTTCGCCCATGGCACCTGCTCGTGTGCTAGGTTCGACGATGAGAGACAGAGGCTTATCAAAGAAACGATTGAGTGCTGAAGGTGAACAACGAATGGCACATTGATGAGCCAAGAGGTCAGGGGGCGCTGTCAACGAGGACTGGGACGACTGAAAGACAGGAAGTAAATCAGGGACCTGCTGGTTGATGCTGAAAGTGAGGGGGAGATTTTCATCCCTCTGGTCTGCAGGCGCAGAAGGTGCGGGCCAATGGTCCAGAGAAACTACAAAAAGTGATTGGTGAATAGCGTCAAACGAATGCTTGTTTCGTGAAGAAATGGAGAGCAGGGTTGAATAGTTCTGTTACGCAAGCAACATTAAAATACAAAGAAAATACAGGGGGAAATGAACTCTTACTTGGGCCCATACGTCTCTGTTATCCGCCGTAAGGACGCCGACTTGTACAGGCGGCTCACCGTCACGCTGGCGACGGAGGACATCGATTACAACTGCCCTCATTCCCTGTTCAATCTCGTCAACATGCAAGGGTGCACCGGTGGTAGGGTCTGCTACGCGGAGTGCGTAGTAATAATCATGTGCTAGGACAGTGATTGTGGACGCCCACGGTGAAGAGGGAGACGCAGGTGCGCTAAGCTCGTCAGACAAATGGTGAGGTACACGGCAGAAGTTGAATATCCGTGAGGTCCAATGTCTGAGCCACAAGCCTTGATGGTACATGAGCGACGGCAAGAGCAGGAGGGATGACAATACCTATCCGAGTAGTATCAGGATAGAGGTCCTGACTGTTCCCAGGCAAGGGTAAACAGGAGAAATGGGCATGGAGAAGATACATACGAGCACATGCGGTGTTTGTAGTCGAGAATACCATGCACAAGACAGGCTGCCCTCCTGACTTGCCAGGGGGTGATTCCGGCAGCATAGTTCGTGACTACCTCCGGTGGGATATTGGTATCATTCACAAAGGTAAGCCACCAGTTGGAGTTGACGGGGAGAGGTGCTCTCCACTCAAGATACGTCTTTTTCATCCAAAAATTGTCATCGAGCCAGTTGTGCGGAGAAACTTTGTCGAGCGCGCGGAGACGCGCCTGTGCACGGCCGGCGTGACCATCGAGAAAGGACTTTACGAGTGCCTGCTGCCTAGCGTAGGCGGCGGCAAAGGAGGGCCCACCGCTGTGCTCGTCAGCGAGGAGGACGGGCTGCACGGAGCGGAGGTAGCCGTCGAGGGTCCGTGCGATGTCTGGCACAGGCAGACGAGGGAGGCGCTGCGACATCGCGGCCAGAAGCATACACGCCAGAGAACACGTGACCGGTCGCGCTCTCTCCATGCCCGCTCATGAGCGCGTCAGAGCGTGGACCGCGCTCAACTACCAGAAACCGGCGATTGACCAGGTGAGCACGCGCCAAACTGCTCGTCGCACCAGCCAACGATCAAGCCAGGAATGGCTCGCAGACTGCGCAGACTGGGTGGCGTCAGAGCTTGGCCTCGACCCAGACAGAGACTTTGACCAGTTCATCCAGCACGTCGAGGCGCAGCTCCTGCAGTCCAATCTTGCAGACTCGACAGTGCCCGGGTCCGGTATTGATCCTCTTCTGCTTGTTGCCCAGCCACCCAATCTTCACCGACCCACCCGGCGTGCCCCGCCCCAGACAAAGTCAACTGGCCCGACACCATTGCTCGTCGAAATTAAGAGCATAACAGAAATCGCACATTCCGCATTCACCCTTTTGAACACTCATCAAACCCGTCTCGATCGAGCAGACCTAGGCCTAGCACATGAGGAGAATGCGGAACAGCCTCGGGACGAAGACGAGGGGCCTATTCCTAAGTTCCCGCGCGGTATGCTCAGGTTCGAGCTCTCCGATGGCCTAACTACCTTTAGGGCCATCGAGTTTAAGTCCCTCCCCCAGTTGGAGCTGGGCACGACTCCGCTCGGATATAAGGTGTGTTTTTTTCGAGTCCTACCATCCCTCCTCACATCACTTTGCAGATGCTTCTCAAATCTACACCCATACGGGGTGGCGTCGCATATCTCGAGCCTGCGAACGTCGTGCTCAAGGGTTACAGGACGGAAGACCATGACATCAATAGCGAACAAGTTTTTCTAAGTTCTCTCAGGAGACGACTAGGGTATGGGTATAGTCACCGTCGCCATGTCTCGTCAACAAGTTTACCTGTTTACAGACGTCCGGATCCGCCACCCGAGGCAGCCGTCGTGCATCAGCCACAAGAAAACCCGCCCAGCCCACCACCACCACGTCAGCCTACAGGCCAACATCAGGCTCCACCCGCAGCGCGACCGCAGTCCCCACCTACCGATTACGATGACATGTATATGGATGACGAAGTAGACCCCGATGTCTTGCGCGAGACGTTCATGCGACTGGACCAGGCAATCGATGCTCAAGGGAATCAGTGGGGGCCACCTGCTTCGATATCGAAGGGAAAGTACAGCATCAGCTCTGATACTAAGCCAGCCTTGCGCCTTGATGCAACGGTCGCATCTTCGTCTCTCAATGGCCCGTCTACTCCTTCCTCGATAAAGACGTCTTCTTACTTCACTGTCCACTCCTCTGAACCCAAGCCCATTCCCAACATCGGCCTTTCCCCCCGCCCTACCTCTTCTCCGGATCCCGATTTCGACATCACTTGGGACATCAATGATACCGAGTCGTCTAACTTGCTGGCCGAGGAGCATGATACTACATCCACTGGACCACCGCCCTCTGCTCAGTCTAGGCACGCTATTCCGTGTGAAAAACGAGCCACGTCTCCCGACCCATTCGACGACATTTCGTTCGATATGGAAGTGGACGAGTCGTTCTTAGAACAGGTAGGAATGATTGAACAAAATGCTCTAGGCACGGGGGCTAGCGGCAAAGGAAAGGGCAAGGGCAAAGAGACCATCGCAGAAGCCACGACGCTGCATAATCGTTCGAGAGAAGCAGGCAAGAAGGCACCCTCAAGTTCGGCTTCGGGTACGAAACCTTTAGCTATATGTCGCGTGTCCCCTTCCGGCGCTAAACGCAACACGAGAATACAGAGTAGCACGACAAGGGCCACCAGTACTTCGTCATTAAGTGGGTCAGCGGAAACACCCATGCCACAGTCTACGCAATCGTCGGGTCGTCGCCTTCCCCGCGATCCATCGTTGATTATCATCTCGTCATCAGATGACGAAGCGCCAGGAGGTCACAGCATGACCAAACCCCTCAATCTTGTCGAGCGACGCGCACCCAAAAGAAGGGCAATGGATCAGCATGATGTCATCGATATCTCTGACAGTTAGAGTTAGACCTCTGTCTAACGTAACTCTTCCTTCCGAAAGACTTTTCCAACCTGACCGATCCTGGAGAAAATGCACAACCGAGGACTGTGCTCGGGGAGGTAACTGCTACGAGTTCATTTGTCATACATTAGTGCTCACGGAAAGATACAGGAGATGTAAAGTAGGAACACTCTGCCAGCCCGGCACGTTTGCTGTGGTCCTGGATACATATTGTAGATCATCCTGAGCCGAACCCGAAGGTCTGTCTTAGAAGTGGATATTGTATCTATGTTTCACGCTTTGGCTTTGAATGTAGGGTGATCTGCCCTACCTTGCTGTAGATGAGAGTACAACGGATAAGGCGCCACCCATTATCGCCTGGACGCTCTTCGAATCCTTCGCCTTTTCATTTTCTTCGTTGGAGTAATTACGCGTGGTCCTCCCAGGACTAGATTCGGATGAATGATAGCGAAGAGGAGCATGCGAAACGCCTAACTTTCACTTCATAGCAATTTCCATTAGTGCCATGGGTGCGATGTCATATGGGCCAATGCGACATCTCAGATCCATGGCTCAACAGTTCCTCATATATGAATGTTAAGATAGCTCGTCAATTTCATGGGTACATTACTATGGGTAACACTCAGCTCTACACGCGGACAGCATTAACATCCAACCCATCACTCAGGCGGTCAAACACACCTCATCCAAGAATTGCAACCTTGGTCTTCTTCTTCTTCTTCGAACTGCTGCTAAATGAACGCCAGCTGTCCACGCGAGTTTCTCTCGACTCTAACCACGAGATCACACCCGAACAGAATTTATAAGCTCACGAGGTGGAGGGTAGGAAGAATATGTACCTTCCCAAACTTTGTCCTCCTCGGCTTTGCGTTTCCTGGCGGCCACTTCCTCCTCCTTTTTGCGGGCCTCTAAACCTTCGTTGGCAAGATTCATCTTTACCGCCCTGATCGATGTCAGGATGTCGGTCGCGTACAGATAGTCTGTCGACTCACTTCCTTCTCCGGAGTTCTTCTTCGATCAATACCTCTTTGATTTTTTCTTTGAGCATGATCCTCCATGGCGTCGTCAAGCCCTGAGCCACCATCTTTGGATCGTCGGCTAGATTCTTTAGACGTGGATCATCGTCAGTGAGATTTGTAGGTAGGGATAGGGCACGGAGGAGAGTTGAGCGGGCTGCAGCAATCGTCGCGTCCAGCTCCGTCCGTTTGTTTGCATCGGAGAGTTCGGCCTCGGCCTGTACAAAGACAGATTAAGTGCCATAATCAGCGAAATGAGTTGCGTACCTTTTTCAATATGTCAAACGCATCTGGAGCACGCGGGTGGGGGGTCTTGTCAGGATGGATGACTGCGCATAGAAAAACGTACGGATTCGTGTAATGACGAGTGCAAGGGCATGTGAGTTTGGGCGATGAGCAATCGTATTCCGTCAGCGTGCTCTTGATACAATCACACAAGTTAAGAGAAGGAAGTGTGCTTACAGAGAGATAGCTGCCTATATTTGCGCTTTATATCCTCCGGCTTTGCTGTTTCGTCGATGTTGAGGATGTCATATGGACTTTTAGGTCATTGTCAGACTGTGCTGCATGGGGGGTTTGCGGGACTCACTTTAGCTTGAAAGCTACGAGTATCCGCTCTACTTCGACCTCGCGTTGGAACGCCGAGGCCTCTTTGGACAGCAACTGCTCCAGCTCCAAGTCTGCCGGGGTACTTGTGGATGAACCTTTGAGCCGCTGAGGCTTGGACATCGTTGACTGAATGAGAAGAATGTAGTATTAGATCAGCATGTTCTTCTGCCAGCGACTCCGTCTCGTCCATCCAACTTTCCGTGCGTCCATCTCCACCTCCCCGCCAGATCCACGCTTTGCTCGCCACCACCAGGCTCGTCGGCGGCTCCATGCAACCCGGAATCGTGACCTGCTCTTGTACAGTACTGCCACCGTACGCATTCTCGAATCCCGTTTCATCCTTTCAATTTATATCCTCGTCTATAGATCATCCTGGGAGTCGGTGTGACATATGCAGCCGTTCCGCTCTATCGCATGTTCTGTGCGGCCACTGGGTTCGCTGGAACACCCTCGGTCATTTCTACATCGTCCGATCGTTTCAACCCATCTCGGCTAGTACCCGTCGAAGGCGCGCGACGTATTCGCGTGCACTTCAATGCAGACCGTTCAGAAACATTACCTTGGAAATTCTTTCCTCAGCAAAAATACGTTGAAGTCCTACCAGGTGAATCTAGCTTGGCTTTCTACAAAGCGAAAAACGAGAGTAAAAGGGACGTTATCGGAATTGCAACCTACAATGTGACTCCCGACCGGGTGTGTTTTAACTGCCTGTTCTTTCAAGGCACACTGATGATTTCTGTCCGCCTCTCAGGTCGCACCATACTTTTCCAAAGTAGAGTGCTTCTGTTTCGAGGAGCAAAAGCTCCTTGCGGGCGAAGAAGTCGACATGCCTCTTCTCTTTTTCATCGACAAAGATATGTTAGATGATCCCTCATGTCGGAATATAGACGACGTTGTGTTAAGCTATACATTCTTTAGGTAGGTGTGCACGTCGTCCAGTGTGTTGCTGGTTAACGTGGTCTTCAGAGCTCGCCGAAACGCTCAAGGACATCTTGAACCAGACGCTGCAGACGACGTGGTACAAAAGTCGCTTGGATTTGATGGCTACGAGCATCCACGACTTCGGAGCTGAGCACAGATTTACTTGTTCCATACGTAATGAATAGCAGTGCAAGTGAATGGGTCGACTCGGATCAACACTGCCTTGCAATTTTTTCGAGGAAAGTGATCGACAAAAGGACTGGTAAAATAAGACTCATTGTGCGGTTGGGGAGGAGAGTCGGATATGAAGTGAGAACGCCGCCACTGTCGGGGTTAGCCAGCGACGGCGATCCAAGTTGAAGCTTTGACGCTTCGAGCCCGCGCTATTCAATGACCTCCTCGTTCTCGACTTCATCGAGTCCACAGTGGGACAGCCGAAACCGTGGCTTTATCTCCCCAGCGGAACTACAGCAGCTTAGACAGGCGAGTCCGGGCAGGAACGTAGACATACACGACTTTCCAGCGCGACCCGCAAACGGCACCCCGCAAGATATCGCAAACGACGACAACAGCCAGCTACGGGCCATGCCACCCTCATCTAACACCCATGCGCGTACCTCCTCCTTTTTCTCATTTCGCAGCAAGCCCCATCAGGAACACCACCAAGATACTTCTCCTACCGTCACCACCTCCCCTCGTCCTCCTAGCAACCCACCGCCCGACTTTGGGGTCCCTGCACCCCAGATGGGCCAATCAAAATCACTCGGCCCAGCCAGATCCCCCTCCGACCACCTGGACCCACAGCAGCCGACCGCTCCACGCAGGGCATCCCTGGCAGGTGCACAGACCCCACTGCACCCAGAAATCCGCTCTGTAGTCCAGTTGACCCTTGCCCACGCCCGCAAGGTGTACTTTTCTGGCCCTCTCGTAAAGCGCCTCGAGAGGCAGCCAGATGGCCAAAGGCCACTCAAGGACGAAGGCTGGATCGACGTCTGGGCACAGCTCGGTGGAACAACTCTCAGCATATGGGATATGCGTGAGGTGGAAGAGGCAAATAAACAGGGCAGAGAGGTCCCCCCAACTTACTTCAACACTACGGATGCTGTGCGTTCCTCCTTTATCACCCCCATGCTTCATTTAGTGACCGCAATCGCAGTTTGTACAAGTTCTTGGCTCCATTACTGTTCCTGCTACGGATGGCCAACCCCCAAAAAAATTCACAAATGTACTCACCCTCAACACTGCTGGCTCAAATCTCTTGTTATTCAGTTGTCCATCTACCCCTGCTTTGATATCATGGGCAACCGCATTCCGTCTTTGCGCCTGGGAAAAATCACGACTTGAAGAGATATATACGGCCCATTTGATACGAATAACTTTACCTGGCGGTATGCTATACTTTTAGTCGACATTGTCAAGTAACGAAATTATTTTCACAGGCAAGGACACGCGCTCGACGCTACAACGGGGACGTATGGAAGGTTGGGTGCGCATTCGTGTCGCTGGCCAAACTGACTGGAAGCGGATGTGGATGCTCGTCTCTGCCGGATCGCCATCCGAGGCTCACGGCACACCCCATAGTGATGGGGCGCACCCTGGCCCATCGAGTATCGCCCGTAAGAAACGCATGTCTACCCTCTTCTTACGGGACCAGAGTGAGGATCTGCCACTGCACCCTATTTTGTCCCTCTATGCATCACCAAAACCGAAGGACAAAAAGAAACCATTACTGACCCTCAAGCACGTAACTCAGGCATTCGCGGTGTATCCCGAACGCCCAGAGCTAATAAATCGAAGCACGCTGATGAAGCTGGAAGGTTTGCTTGGTGACGAGGAGACAGCAGGCGGTATGAGAACTCGAGAGGGTTGGTTACTTGTCATGCCAGAGCTTGAGGCTGGAAATACACAAGCATCAGAGATGCTGAAGTGGCTTGTTGGTATGTGTCCTCCCTTTTTGTCCATTTACTTACTGATTCGAGCCTCAGCGCTTCACGATGCGTTCGAACTCTATGGACGACCCAAATCTTATACATGGGATCCTCGAGATCCACTGTCGATGATGTTCGCTTATCCCGTCGGGTCTTCTCGAGATGTAAGAGCCTACCTAACCTTCGTTGTTTCCGTCTGACATGTAGTCAAAGCTTCTCTTCCTGGACAGAGAACTGGCCGAATCAATGGATCCAAGGGATGACCACACTTCGACTATTCGCTCGCGTTTGTTGAATGTATTACGCGAGCGAATGCCTCGCATTGATCCTCAATCAGGGCCAGATCCGCCACCTGCCCTCCCTCCCTTGTCTTTGCCTCAGCAGCATACTCAGTCCCTAGGACAACCTCTGCAACCTTCACAGTCACCTTCTCTTGAACCTGATGGCTCTTCCTCTCAGACGCAGGCTCACGCTCGGCCCGCCGACTCAGCTATTGGTCGTGCACTGACACCTATTACGGAATTGAACAGTGCCCGTGAGACTTCCACCGACTTGTCTCGTGTAGCCGACCAGCCTCTTGGAACTGCGCTGCATGCGTCAGAGTCAGAAGAAGAAGAACCGCTTGCCAAGACTGTGGCAGGTCTTGCATCCATCATACACGGGAGTGAGGAGGGTGGTTTGATGCTCGACCACCCTGTTGTGTCAAGCCCCCCTCCAACAAGTGCAACGTCTCGTAAGCCCAGCGGGGATTCTTTTGGAAAGGGTACCAGTTCTCGTCCCGACTCGAAATTGTCGCCAAATACGGAGAATATGTCTGGTTCTGGGGGAATTGGTGTTACAGAAATTGGTGGCGTGAAGTTGCCATTTTCACCACCAACATCACCTGAGTCACCCTCGTTCTCGACAAATTCAAGCTTATCACTGCGCTCGCCTACTCCTGGAAACCAAGGGCCATCGTATCATCCACCTGGATCTCCTAGCTCACCGGGGAGGTCTTCAAAATCTCCTACTGGCTCACCAACGTTTTCAGTTTTGACGTCCCCTCATTCATTGTTGGAAAAGGACCTACCCTCTATCCAAGCTCTGCAGGCTACTCAACGGTCTTCCTCTTTTCCCCCAAAGTCGCTGATGATGCGTAACCCATCAAGCAGAGTCCCCCCTGTTCCGGATAAGCCCTCTCCGCCGCCTGCGTCATTGATACCTGCTTCAAAACCCACTCCAGTTACAGATCCTCAGAGCATCTTCACAGACGCCCTTTTCTACATGCAACAATTAGACGAAAAATCTGAGCCCCCGCGCCGTGTACCCACCACTATCTCCGAAAAATCCGACTCGACTTCTCTATCAGAGCCTAATTGGTCAACCAACGCACCTCTGTCAGATGCAGCTTCTCCTCAGCCTTCACGAGGTGGTCTGGTCTCCGAACCGTTGCTTGGCGGTTCCCGGATTGCGCTTGGCCGTAAGCCTTCCGGGGCACGTGCTTTGACGGGTAACGGTTCTAGCCGAGTATTAAATCTGGATGCCACATCAGTTTCTTCGTCCGAGCAACATCTTCATAAAGTGGCTGACAGCGACACTGACACCATGTCCGACCATGTAGAAGTCGATGCTGCCCCAGCGTTGAAGAAGGTTCAACTGGGTGACGTGGACGTGGATGCGCTTGCCGCGCTGTCATTCTTGGACACTGACACGCCTGTCGCTCCTGCACCTCCAGAGCAAGAACGGACTACAGCAAGCAACTCTTCTATACAGTCGCCATCTCCACGCACTCAAACCCCTCCACAAGTGGAGGACTCAACAATTTCCGAGGTCTCAGACAATGTTGGGCAGTACAAGTCGACCTTCGCACCCTCCAAGCAGGCTGTGCAGCGCAAGGCAAGATTACAGGCACAGCAAGCCGCGCATCAGGCTGCCGTTCACAGGCCTGGGAGAGCGAACGGGAAGCGTGGGTCGGCTGCAAGAGCATCAGGCTGGAATGAAACGAGTGACGAAGAAGAAGAGGAGGAGGAGGAGGAGGAGGATGGTGATTCTGATGACGAACCCTCCACTACAGGCAGCAAGAGGCCTTCCCAACTGTCTGTTCAAGCACCTAGCCCCGCGCCTGCACCTGTGGGTAGCACACCAATTCGACCTCTCCGCCCGCAAAGTCGTACACAGTCGCCAAGCGAGGTCGCAACTGCTACTGATGCCAACCCGTACGCCCAGCTGCGACACCCGCGCGGTCTTCCACCTCTCCCAAGACCGCAAACGCAAAGTGGGTATACTTTCATTCCATGTTCATGAGCTCACAAATTCGATCAGGCGCGCTTGGGGCTCACGACGACTTCTTCAACGCGCCTCCTCAACGACGGTTCGTCAGCGATCAACGTCCGCGGACTCCTGATGATGCCGCTCCACCCCGCCATCTTTCTGATTTCCAACAAACGCCATCTCGGCAGAGTATTTGGACCCAAGTGCTTGATCCTAGCCGTCAACCTGGAATGTATCAGACGCCTCCGGAGGCCCCACCCCCGTCGCAGAGGGACACATTTATACAGCTCGAGCCCGCATCCCACAGCATGACTAAAGCATTCACGCCCCACGGTTTACTCTCTGCGGGCATGCAGGATAAACAAGATCGCTCTGCAAAACGACAAGAAGAACATGCGCGCGAGACTGGTGTATCGCTGATCAATGTTCCAAACAAACCCCCACCGCCCCAAACTGGTCTTCTTGGGGCAATCACAGCGCATGAACGTGAACGCAAACGTGAAGGTGGTGTTGGTGCGGCCTTGACGGAACGTGAGCGAGAAAAAAGGCTTGCTGAAGACCGCCAGCGGAAACTAGACGAATTTCAGCGCCAGCAACTAGAGATGGCTCAGGCGCAGTCTGGCATGTTCGGCGGTCAATTCCCAATGGGCATGAACTCCATGATGGGAAATCCAATGATGAACCCGATGATACCTATGATGACTGGAGCGGGCTCCATGATGCCACCGGCCAATCCAATGATGACAGGAGGATTCATGGGATATCCAAACATGATGTCTGGTTACGGTGGCCAACCGTATATGTTTGCAGCACAGCAAGCGGCGCAGGTAGCCTATCAACAAGCCATGATGGCGTTCTCGAATGGCGGCGATGGTATGCGTGGTACGGCACCTTTGACGCCCATGATGACGGGAGCTGGGTTGAGTTACGATCCTCGGATGTCAGTAATGACCATGCCGATGATGGCCCCAGGGATGCCTATGGGTGGTGGTATGGGTATGATGGGAGGAATGGGGGGTATGGGAATGCAGATGACAGGTGGTTTTGATGCGCGGTTCTCACCCACTGGCGCCATGGAGGACTTGCGACCGCCTGGGGCTATCGGCCAATCTCGCCCTGGCAACCACTCGTCACGCAACAGCTCTGCTGGCCAGGGATCCCCGGCTGGTCCACGTCCGGTAGATGCGTCCGACCGTCCTCGCGACAGCCCGAAACACTAAACGCCCTCTGCTCTTCTGATAGATGGAGTATGGCCTTGATTTCTGTTTCCAAGCTTTCATGCCCTCGATTGCTCGTTTTCGTCTGGTACAATGATGTTTGCTGTTTTCGGTGCCATGGACGTTCAGTGTTCATCTCAGTTTAATGTCTGCATTGTCGTATCATACTCGGTCTGTCCGTAGTTACTATTAGTCCTTCTCAGTCTTGTCGTAGTCCGTGGAGAAAAACATCTGACTTTGTCATCAGCCAAGTTCCAATGAACCAGCGCTCACTCGTCTAAATGGGTGTCAAGTCGCTCTGGAGCCTGCTCGAACCAGTGGGTCGTCCAGTTCCGTACGTGTGCTACGCATCGTATCGATATATCACGCTCAGGCAACCTCCAAAGCCTTGAAACCGTCGAGGGAAAGGCTCTCGCCATTGACTCGAGCATATGGATTTACCAATTTCAGGCCACAATGCGTGACAAGGAGGGTCGCGGACTCGTGAATGCGCACGTCCTGGGTTTCCTTCGTCGCATTTGCAAGCTCCTGTTCTATGGCATCCGTCCCGTGTTCGTCTTTGATGGCGGTGCGCCAGCACTGAAGCGAAACACAATTGTACGCGTTCTCGTGTGTCTACCTGACATATTCTCTAACGTCGTTGTTTCAATCAGTCGGAGCGCAAGAAGAAGAAGAGCGGAGCGGCAGCAAGCCATGCCAAGGTCGCAGAGAGGCTTCTAGCGGCACACATGAGGCGAGAAGCGCTGCTCCATGCCCAGGCTGCACAGTACGCACTACGTCTTTGATATCTAAACATGCTGCTCATGTGCGTGGGCTAGTCCCTCGTCCAAGGGTAAACAAAAGGCGCCTCTCGGGCCCGTCGTGCTCGATGAGAACCTGGTGTATCTCGAGGATCTCACAGGCGCGGCACCTAAGACACCCGCAAAGAAGGACGCTCCAGTTTCACCACCGTCCTCGAAAAAGAAGAGCCGGTTTCACGACCATGATCCGTACAAACTGCCCGTGGTCAACATGGAGGAGCAAGTTGCGAAAGCGACACAGACACATGCCCCTGATCCTCGTTTAGCCACGGAGGAAGAATTGCGTGCGTTCATCGAAGAGATGCGTCCGGAAGATTTTGATGTCGCATCCCCCGCGTTTCGCGAACTCCCGACGGAAGTGCAGTACGAGATTGTCGGCGATCTTCGCTTGAAATCGAGGCAGACGTCGTACAAGCGGTTACAAAACATGTTGAGGAAGGCGACTACACCGCTGGACTTTTCCAGGGAGCAAATCAAAAACCTGAAACAACGTAATGCGCTCACACAGCAGCTTCTCATGACGACAGATACTATCGGCAAAGCGCATATTACCATTCCCGTTCGTATTGCTAGTGAACGCAATAGAGAGTATCTCCTCATCAAGAATGAAGGCGCAGATGGTGGCTGGATTCTAGGGATCCGAGATGAAGGCACGCGGGAAAAGCCGATCGAGATAGACCAAGAAACGCATGGAGATGACGGTGACAGTGAGAGTGAAATGGAAATGGAGGAAGTCGGCATGTATGACATCAGACGCCTGTTTATGAAATGTACTGATAAGGTTTGACAGACCAACTACTGTTCCATTTGATCCAGACCTCCGCGAATACCAACAAACGATGGCCCTATCTGCGATGAGCAGGCGGTCGCAAAATGGTTCAGCGCCTCGGCCGGTACAACGAAAGGTCGAATCACAGCCGTTGTTCGATTTGGATGAGGAGGATATACTGCCTCAGTTCCGTCATCCGGAGTCCGATGAGGAAGATCCTGAACTCGCTATGGCCATACAGGCTTCGCTCGATTCTGAACGCTCGGAACAAGCCAACTCATACTCAGCTATGTCCTTGCCCAACCAGAGCATTTCCCAGCCACGGCAATCAATCGAAGAGTCTTTTAATCGTCGTCCGCCAGCCCCTTCTGAATCTCTCAGGTCATATGACGATGATGATTTGTACGCTTCGCCGTCCCGACTTGAGACGGCGTTGTCTATTGCAGGAGCTGGTCCTCCACGCAGGACCTCGGGTCCCTACACTCCGCAACCTACAGAATCGTTATTTGGAACACCGTCACTGCTATTACCCCGTGTATACCCGCCTTCAGTGCTATCCCCCAATAAAGATAGCACGGAGCGTATCGCTGCTGCGAAGCTACCAAAAGAGCCAACGATGTCCTCCCTCTCGAAACCCCCACCTTTATCTCCGGATATTAGGAGAACTCCTCAAACGCATTTCACCGATACTGCCGAGTCAGAGAATGATGACGACATGGAAGAAGTTGTCGTGGTCTCCGCCACCTCTGGATCCTTGAGTAGCGTGTTCCCTCCAGTGCTATCTCCACTTCGGGCCATGAACGGAGACAACCGTGAGGACTACACACGGGAATCGGGCCTTCCCGTGGCAGTTGATCTACCCGTAGCGTCATCTCCGACGCCGACGGCCTCAGCTGAGGATGTCCGTGCGCTTGCCGATGACAGTGACCACTCGGTCATTGAGTGGTCCCGTTCCCCCTCTCCCAGCGGTCCAACAATAGCTGCACCCGCTGTTAAAAGCCAAGGAGAGGAAGACGAGAGCTGGGATGCGGCGCAGGAGATGGATCCCCATAAAGAAGCAGGAGAGTTTGCCCGGTTCATCTCTCAGATGAAAGGAAAGGACTTGGACATCGTCAGGCACGAGGTTGATGAAGAGATTAGAGAGCTGAATCGACAGAAGAAAGCGGCGATTCGTGATTCCGAAGACGTCACACAGCATATGATCTCCCAGATTATGGTACGTGCACGTTCTGGTATTTTGGCAATTCTGATCGGTACCAGCTTATGCTACGCCTCTTCGGTATCCCGTATATCACTGCTCCAATGGAAGCAGAGGCACAATGTGCTGAACTTGTGTCCTTGGGATTGGTGGATGGTATTATCACCGATGATTCGGACGTATTCCTCTTTGGGGGGATGAGAGTCTACAAGAACATGTTCAACCAATCCAAGACGGTGGAATGTTTTCTGCTGTCGGATCTAGCTCGAGAACTCGGCTTGGACCGCGACACCCTCGTCCGCTTAGCATACCTACTGGGTAGCGATTACGTGGAGGGGCTGCCGGGAGTTGGCCCGGTTGTGGCTATGGAACTTATGAAAGAGTTCCCCGGAGAAGATGGCCTTCACAAATTCAAGGATTGGTGGACGAAGGTTCAGAGCGGACGGGACCGAGAGGAAGATAACAATACCAAGTTTAGACAGCGATTTGTGGGTCCGTCAAATTTTCCATGTGACTGTCTTGACGTTTGCCCGACGGCAGAAGAAGAAGTTCAGGGATCTCTACCTTCCGACAGAATGGCCTAATCCCCTTGTTGTAAGCAGTCACCTCAATCTGTCACTAGTGATGGTTCTGACCCGGAACGTCATCCCGAAGAGAGACGCCTATTATCATCCTACGGTCGACTCATCCGAAGAACCCTTCAAATGGGGGATGCCCGACCTCGATGCGCTTCGGCAGTGCGTAGCTTTCACTGGAAGGAGTGGAACTGCTGATCAGTCCTGAACAAGTTTCCTCCATGAAGAGTTAGGTTGGAATGAGACCAAAGTTGATGATTTGCTTTTGCCGATAATTCAGAAGATGAGTCGGCGCAACCAGGTGAGATTTTCCGAGCGGCAGTAGATTTCGTTTGATTTACGAATTAATTACGATGCGCACCACAAGGCCACTTCCGCAAATAGACAAGGAAATCTGAATGCTTTCTTGCAAGCAGACTCTGGAGCCGGATCATACGCACCTCGAAAACGGCAAGTATACGCTAGCAAGCGGTTGCAACAGGTGGTATCCGATTTTCGGAAAGAGCGGGCTAAAATACAAGACCAAAGTCGAACGCTTGCACTTTCCCAAGATAGTGATTTTGTCGCCGAGGATGAAACAGGGCCATCGAAAAAACGCCGCAAGACCACGGCAACGAACAAAAAGAAAAGCCTAATAGGGAAGACTACCACACAGAAAAACACAAATGGTAGGCGGAAGGACGTGGACACTGCATCGACTGGAGAAGAGAGCACGGATCATGAGGAGAGTCTCGCAGTTGGCCTAGTTCCATCAGGACCTCTCTCAGTCCAATTGCGTCCTCGGCCAGCTCCCCGGCGGAAAGGATAGTCTCGTTGCCTGCCAATCAACTAGAATGATAATAGTCTATTTATGTATAATTTCTGAATTGATGGTGTCTCCAACGACTGCGGCCAACTACTTGTATCCCCTTTGAGCGAGTGCGACGAATGATGATCGAGTCTAGGTCCCCATTTTCCGGGGACCTGAACATTCTTTGACATGAAAAAATAGCCAAAAATTGCGGTACTACACAGCCTAATCTTGGTCATCCTCGCTTTCTTCTCTCGCCTGCGTGAACGGTAAACTGTTAACGGTCCGGAATTCTCGTTCTTGAAACACACCTTGTTCTCCGCTAGCCCGCCAAGCTCCTTGACCAGGCCGGAATACGGGTACTCCCGGGGTACGGTGGGTCTCTCTGGTATTAGCGCAAATTTGCAGAGAAAGCCGAAGCCGATGAAGGCAGACGCGGCGAGGGTAAATTGGAACAAGGCTGTCCGTGGTGGGACAACCGAAACGTCAGGGCCCCACATAGACAAAACTTCTTCATATTCCGGAACCTGGGAGGCATATGGTCAGCTATGAAGGGGTTCGTTACGAGCCATATGGTGCGTTGGAGCACGGACGGGATCACCAAAGTTTCGACGCATTTGCTGGTCCCACCAGCCCCGGGGAGGAAGCGTCTGACTGGACTGCCATATGTCAGGATAGTCTCCGAGTTGAGGGTCTTTCTCATGAGCAACTGAAGTGGATGCAGTTCTGAGGCAGCGGGGAATTCTAAGACGGGGGTGTCCGAGGGAGAGTGCGCGCGTTGCAAGGCGCATTGAGACAAGTGTAGACGACATCGACGTTGCGAACGAGCGAGCCCTCTCAAGGGGAGAGACCCCGGGAAGCACGAGTAACCAGACGGACCCCAGAGAGTGTACTCTGAATATAATTAAATATTTATTTAAATTAAATAAGGGCCATTAGTGCGGCAGAAACACTTGCGAGATTTCGGACGATCGCTTACCCCGGCATTTCCAACGAGGGTACTTCACGTTACCATCCCCGTTGCGGACCGTTATATAGCGCCAACTTAACATGTTCATGGGTCCAGCTTGTCAGGACCCTTAGTGTGCGTAACCATTAAACGTCCCTTTAAATCTCTTCATCTCTTTTTCCCCCGTAGTCTGTTAATGCCCTTGCCTCGGTTCCACCATGACCATGGTGACCACCATTCATGTCAAGGACGTCGACCAACGGCCTGGCAAGCCAGTGCGTCGACGCCCACCGGGTGAGGTCGTCTCCCCGCTGACGTACACGAACGACTTGGTTAATTTGTGAGTCTGGACACCCCACCCACCGTTTATAATTATAGCATGCTCACTCCACCCTTCAGTGATCATTGGGACCATCTGTTCATAACGAACTGTTGTAAAAGTCTAACACTGCACAACTTTGACGGACCTCCAGCAACCATTCTCGACGTCGGCTGCGGTCGTGGCCTCTGGGCAATCGAAGCCGGTAGATTGTGGCAGGTGTGTACTGTCTCGTGTTGTCCGTATAACTCTGCTCACACTCGCTCGCTGAGCGTCCAGGGCAGTACGATAGTGGGCTTTGATTTGCAACCCGTTCAGCCCAAGCTCAGCATACTTGAGAAAACCTTATCTCGCAGGTTGAGATGGGTACATGGTAATTTGTATGTTCACATTTAACCGTTTCAGGTTTTTCCGCTCACGAAACTCTACCAGACTTGATGGCCTTCCTTTTCTGGACGGTCAGTTTGAATTCGTAAGAATGGTTCGTATGGGTCTCCATATTCCTGAGGACGAGGTTGGTAAATCAAGTCGTTATCCGTTCCGTCGCTAATAAATTGTTTCACAACTGACAGTGGGGATACGTACTCGCGGTAAAGCATAGTGTCTTATCGTCACTTCTCGTAACTCATTCGGCGCCCTTGCCGGATTTTTTTCAGGAAATTTCGCGGGTACTTAGTCCTAACGGCGTTTTTGAGGTGCGAGTGAGCCTGCCACTTTGTCAATACGTTTTCTTATCTCTCAAACCTCAAGATCATCGAGGAGGATCTCATCTTCCCGTCTCAGCTCTCGCCGTGTTCAAGCATCTTGAGTAGGTCACCCCAAAGTAGCTCGCCACGGAGCTCAAACACTGCGGTATCGGTTCATACACCATTTTCAAAATCGGACCCCTCGATCCATGGGACCAGTTCCAAGAGTGATTTCCTGTCTAGTTCATCATCCCTTTCACTTGGTGTGCGTGGAACAGATATCAGATACCCGTCACCTCCAGATCCTCGTGATCACACTCGGCTTAGCCGCGCATGGGAAGGAATGTTGAATAATAGCTTTCTCGCGTCGAACTTGCTCTCCGTCTTGCCGTTTCACCTAGGTGCATGGTTTGACGAGATACAGACCCACCCACCTCTCGAGGTGCCTCTTCCGCCAAACTCGTGTCGCAAACGAAGTACCCGGCCACCCACTGGATTACCTGGTCTTGTCGATCCGGACATGTTGTTCGAGCTTCGAACGTTGTCTTCGATAGAACCAGATGACGAATTTCGAAGCTTACCCGATCGGAAATCGTCCCGCAGGGGTGTGTCATCGTGGGCGTCGATGCACCTGGCACGGACGGTTCGGACCATCGTGGCATGTAAAGAATCGATATGGCATGCTTACGAAAAACTTTACGGCCAAGATCCTTCTATCCCTTTCCTCGTGAGATCAGCGCAACCCAAGTATCTCAAGAATCACTTTGAACAAGCCCAGTCTACAGAGAATCCACTCCGTGATTACTTTGAGCATGACTGGATCAACTGGGTAAAGTAAGTGTTGTTTTTGGGACTTGCGATTGCATGATTGACTATACCCCAAGTGATATGGCTGACCGTACCTCCGTGCGAGGAAGCATCCAATCTGAATTATGTTGGAGTGAGCCATTCGGAGGGTCCCCGGAGTGGCGAGTCTGGTTCGGTTCCCTACCTCGGAATGACGAAACTGAATACGAAGGGGAGCACGAGTTGTGCAGGAGGCTGCGTGGGTTTGTATGCTTCAAGGGAGACCTTACAACGACGAGTAGGTTCAGATGATTTGATAATATCTGTTGATGATTGATACCTGGTACGGTAACTCGGATGAGACTAGCACATTTAGATGGTACACTATCGACACAATACCCCGTATCCACACTGTACAGTAGTTTGTAGGTATATGAACCAGCAATTGGCGTCGCGAATAACTTTGGACCTTGACCCAAACTACTAAATCAGGGTTTATCTGGCTTGCCTCAGCCAAACTATAAAGATCGCCTTTGCACGATCTTGCACGATCACTCTCAATCCTTTTCGACGCTGTTAGCCATGGCCGAAACGCAAGCACCCAAACCAGCTGAAAAGTCGCGATTAATATCGGAAGCAGATATCACCAAATACAAAGTTTGTCCAACTCGTTTTATGGTCAGCTCCTTCAGAGGCTCTAATCATCCTTGGCCGGATCTCTTAGACAGCTGGAGACATCGTGAACGATGTCATGAAGAAACTCATCGCCCTCTCTGTTGAAGGAGCAAAAATCATCGATCTTTGTATTGAGGGGGATAAACTCATCGAAGAGGCAACCGGCGCCGTATACAACAAGGGCGTCAAGGGCGTCAAGGTTTCCAAAGGTATGCAAGACACATTCGGTTCTCAGCCCACGTATGCTCAATGGACTGATGATCTAGGCATCGCTTTCCCGACATGTGTTTCCGCCAACAACGCCGTGTCCCATTTCTCCCCCCTTGCGTACGTTTTCCGAGCTAAATTCGGCCCTTGATTGAGTAGATTATGCCATGATCTAGCTCAGATTCTCACGCTTCCCAACCATTGACCAAAGACGACGTGGTGAAGCTCCATATCGGAGCCCATATCGATGGGTTTGCAGCGATCAGCGCGGAGACTATCGTCGTTGGCGCAACCGAACAGAATCCAATAACGGGAAGGCGCGCCGATGCACTCAAGGCGGCCTGGCATGCCGCCGAGGTTGCGCTGAGGTTGGTCAAGGTCGGGAACAAGAATTGGACTGTGACGGACGCGGTCGCAAAGGTGGCGGCGGCTTGGAATTGCAAGCCGGTAGAAGGTGCGTGTGATCGCTTGGGATGGCATCGCGCACGGAGGATGACTGTGTTGGGTAGGGATGCTCTCGTGTCAACAGACGCAAAATGTGATAGATGGGAAGAAGCGCATCATTCTGAACCCGACTGAAGTTCAGAAACGGGACACAGAGACGATTACATTTGCAGAGGATGAAGTGTATGGCATCGATATTCTTGTCTCATCAGGCGAAGACGGAAAGGTATACCTTGTCCATTATGTGAAGCGAACGAGAATTAATTATAACGCGTCAAGGCTAGGGTAGAAGACTCGAGAACGAGTATTTATCAAAAGGAAGGGGCCGTCACATATCAATTAAAGCTAAAGAACTCTCGTGCGGTATTTTCTGAGATGCAGAAAAAGGCTGGAGCTTTCCCGATCAACATCCGTGTACTGGATGATGAGAAGAGGGCTCGTCTTGGTCTTCAAGAAGCCGTCTCTCATGGTCTCGTGAAACCATACGAAGTGGTGTAAGTAATAGCGCTTTCCGGGAATACTACCTTCTGATGCCCTTATGCCAGCTACACACCCGCGAATACATTTGTTGCCGCGTTCCATTTCACGATCGCTCTCCTCCCTGCTGGTCCTTTGTTGATTACGCATCCACCTATTTGGTACAAGCAAGAGCTGGTCAAAACTGAGAAAGAGCTGGAAGATGAAGAGTTGAAGATCTTGTTGACGAAACCACTGCGGGAGAATAAGAAGAAAAAGAAGGCTGAGACTGCAGAGGCGTAAGCCAAGTGACTGGACAATAGATACTATCTGTTGGTCAACGTCTGATGTGTGAATGTTGAATCGGAACACTTGGTTCCGTTTACTTGGACTCTGATGTCCCCGATTCCCCCACTTGTCCTTTGCTCGCTTCTTCACCGAATTCCCCTAATGTTCGCACAACGAGATCAATGTTTTCCAAGAATCCATTGACCGACAGACGTGCCAATCGGACGGTCAATGTCTGAAACGTCCTGCGATACATCGACACATCAAGAGCCGCAGGAAAGTCATGGAAGAGCGAACTGACGCGATCAGCTCGTCGCCTTCCACGGTCAACGTCCGCTTGACGGCGTCCTTCTGCAGTTCCACGTCGACATCGATGACCTGCTTTGCGATCGTCGCATGTTCATTGCTCGCAAACGGGATACGAACAGTCCTGTAGAGTGACCTGGGCATCAAAAACCAAACGGACGCGCTTGCGCGATTAGATGATCATGTAGAGGTGCTCACACGGTGTGCCAAGTCGGGTCGGACATGGTGGTAGATGATCACGACTATCTCGAGATCGGTTGGGATACATGCCGTTGCTAAGGCAAGTATATTGACCCTAGAATCGTGCTACTTCTGCACGGTTCGGCTCATAACTCGACTGTCTTCTCAAAGATCCGCTGTATAGGATGATCTACAAAGAGTTTACTACCCAGTGACCTCGATCGCGAGATCCAAACATTTCATAATCGCAATAAGCGCTCCGTGAAACGTCGTATTGTGACGATCTGATCCATCGATCGACTCCGTCAAGGAGCACGCCAGTAAGTACGTATTGAATTAAATGGGCACAGTTGTTGAACTGCGCGAGTGGGAAGACGCCGCAGAACTCAGCCTGTCAGTGGCGCTGCAAAACTTCGTATTTACACACCCCTGCTCTGGGAGCGACGCCAATTCCATGGCTCGCTATCTCTCAAGATTAACACCGACCATCTGACAGGTTGTTCCGACACTTGACAAAATGACCCCGCTGTTGTAATTCGCACCCCTGGTAGATCTGGAAAAGTGCACGGTCTCCGTTGCCGACCTTTTTTTTTCTCGCAATTTTGCGGAGGGGTCCGGTGCCGTCATGACACGCGGCTCCTACTGAGTTTGGACCGTGCCTGTCAGTCGTAAGTCTTCTGTGGCGCTCGGCGATGCCTCCAGTGGGTCTGCAGACAGGGCGTCAAGATAAAGGACACCCATATGTATATATTAGAGCATTCGACGGTCTGCGACAGGTCTTGAGAAAAAACATGTTTCGGGTTTGGATGCTGGACGGTCATGGGGCACCGCAGAAAGCCCATAAGCCGGACCGGTACCGTGAAGCATGTCGTAAAAGTTTGGACCAAAACGCCGCGTCCGTGTCTTCAATGACCACGTTGACCGTCAATATGATCCAGATCACGGCTCGACGGCAATCTACACGCTGGGATACTACACTCGCCTTTAGGGCACAAGAGAAAAGGGGGGGAAAGTGTCCCACATGGGTCGCTGTCATGAGACAACTGTCACGACTGAGAAAAGTCTGTCGTGTTACGGATTCAATAATAGCTGTTTCTCACGAAGAGCCTCACCATTAGTTTCCGAATCTACGACAGTCCACGTCCCGACGTTCGCGTGATCAAATGGTTACAAGCGGACAATCGTGTACCATGGTGATGTTCACAGCTGTGTGTCAACGCAATCCCGATGTCAATGGATGCATTCGACTTTGGTGAACAGAACAGATCGCAAACGAATCATGATCAAGTGCAATGTACCAAGAACAAATGATAACTGCTGGTGCATTACCATGACCTGGTCAAGGAGTTGTATGAGAAGTGGAAGCAGTTAATGTGGACATGTTTCAAGGTGTTATTACAGGGCAATAAAAGGTACTGACCGTAAATCATAATTATGCTGCACCCCATTATGACATGAATATCTTCAACGGGATAAGCCGACTTGGTTTAACCGTTTTTGATAGGTTTTCGACATACTCGTGCAGGAAAATAGGATGGTGGACCCAAAGGCGGGTGCCAAGGTTACCTAGTGATGGATGTCATCAAGCGTTGATAGAGTTTAGTTTGCTGCTCGTGCACCCACCACCCCAGCGGAATAAAATTCCTCAGTAATTAATCCAGACAGTATCACGACTCACTTGACAGCAAAACTTTGTGAGAATAGACCTACCCATCTCGGCGGTGTCATCCGTACTTGACGGACCTCCAAGCCGAACGGACGCACAGTGCACACTTACAACATTGCATGTCCGCGGGATAGCAGGGTAAGTAGAGTATTGGCACACGGTGCAACGTTGCACTGTTAACCGGGATGGATCACAACACAACTTGATGCTGTTCGTCGTCTGATCGCTGACAGTGCGGGCCAGAGAAAGACGCTGGTCGGCTGTGTTCCTCGATTTGGACAGAAAGGTGGAGGCCACGACTATGACCGGGAAACGTATGTTGGACCAATAATCATTATTGCTCCCATGACCTCGATCGACGCGGATGATCTCCGATAACCTGCGGACAAGAAAGTGAATCGTGAACGAGAATAATTTCCCATGAGGGAAAGAGGCTGTTGAAGCTGCCTTTTGCCTCGAATATTGCGATTCGTAGCACTCGGGACAGCCGTCACGCGTTACACCTTGCATCACCTTCTCCGTTTCCGTGGACACTATCTAAGTGTGAAACTCTAGCCAAACGCAAATGACTGAAAGGCTTTAATTGATATAACTTGATGTTACAACAAAGTCGTAACATGAGCTGTCAAACTGCCAGCCCAAGATATTCCCGATGATGAGAAAGCCCATACCACCCACCCTACCAGTGGAATTGGACTCAACTCCACAACATCAGCTACTCTAGGCCCAGCCTGATGAGGTTCAAACCCTAATAAATCACTGATAAACACGAGAAACCGCAAGAGAGAATCCAGGAGAGAATCCAGATAGCACATTATCACCAGGATAGTATCACACCAAGACTCGTCGATATTGCAGTCGTAAGATGACTTGAGAAAAGTCTGGGTATCTTTAGTCGCTTACAAAGCGAACGTGACGGCAGCAAGGACAGTGGTACCGAGTAGCGCGATGGCGCTAACGGGGCGCGTAGAAAGCACTCCAGAGTTGGAGGACAAGCCAGCGTTGGCAGCAGGCGTAGGGAGGGACAAAGTCGTTGAAGACGAGGTGGCAGCGGGGGGAGAAACAGTAGGGGTGCTGGCGAAGTTAATATTGAGTTCGTTGCACTCGGACAATCACGGGGAAGACTTGCCTCGCAGTTGTGGTAGGGGTAGTGTTGTCAGTCAAGCAACACGAATCATCACTTGCGCCAACGGTGATCTATTGTCTGCTGTGAGGAGATGCAGATGGAAGTGATTTCAAACACGTACAATTCCACTCCAGGCATCATACCCCTGTGAATCCGCGACATAGACAACCACTTGAGTACCGGCTGCAAGGTTGACAGTCCATGTGGCGGAAGTGGAGTTCTGGTAACCGAGGTCCTCGCTGCGACGGATAAGTTGTGGATCGAGCCAGATCAAGCAACACCCACAGGGCAGTACCACACATATCACTGGCTGAAGCGATGAGGAGCTCATACGGTCCGCTACAGGTATCGGTCCATTTGATTTGGGCTTGTTGGCACTGCAAGGACCGTCAGACAAGGAACTGGCCAGAGGGAGATCGACAGACCTGGACGAATGTGGGAGTGTCGATTGTGAGATCGGACTGTGCGAACACGGAACGAACGAGGAGGAGAACGAGAGAGAGGGAAAAGAGTGTAGTGAACATGGCTGCTCAAGCTGGTGGGGCGGATATGAATACTTTGTAGCAGAAAATTGGATCTTATAAGGGATTCAAACCCCGCATTACAATACAACAATGCGGACCAAGCATAGATCCACTCAAAGCCTACTCTTTACAACGTTTCCCTCTTCTACTAGTCTCCGCCGCTTCGTGATTCTACCGACATCATTAACGGCGCATTTCATTCATAATCGGAAAGGAAACTCACCCAGAATGCATAACCACGCTTGGTTCCTTGCCCACACCCTCCACTGCTTGGCGCTCCTCTACAGGGACATAGGGTCGCTCGGGCGGACCCACATAGATCTGTCTCGGGCGCCATATCTTGACACCCCCGGGGGACAACATCATCTACCGTACAATATCAGTAGCTTTCTGGATCGCGGCGCAAAGATAAGCACCTGGCGCCAGTGCGCAAGCCAGCCCACGACACGGGGTACAACAAAAAGGACGGGAAAAAAATCCATCGGAAAGCCTGATAGCCATTAGTTCACGCTCTGCGTCACGGTTTATTGGCCGAACACACCCATAGCGCGATAAATCAGTCCACTGTTGATCATACAAAATCATCAGTGCCCATTCAATGTGAACAATATGGACACACCTCCAAAAGTCAACATTTGGTGCAAGCCTCCGCGAGACAAAATAGTCGTCTTTGAGGGCTGTGTCGTGCAGTGCCATTGCAGTTTTGAGTAAAGGATCAACACCCGTGCTGCATGAGAAGAGCGTCTTGCCGGGAAACAAGGCGAACAAAACAATTCAAGCACGCACACTGCAAATACTTCATCTGCTACCTTTCTGATGATGAAGGACCGTGGATCAGACTATGGCCAGTGCCCTTAGTCACCAAAGCTTTCCCAGGTCAGAAAATGGTATACATACGGTCTTGTAAACACGATGCCCGAACCCACTAAGGACCTTCTCGCGACGCTTAACGGCAGCAAGGAATCCTGGAACATTTTCAGGACTAGGATCGATGCATTGACTCTGGCGGTTGTGTGCGGTGCAAGTAGGTTAAACACATACCTTCCTATAGATACTAACATCCGGATCACCGCTTCGTTCGCGCCTCCGTGAAGCGGACCACTTTACGTCATGTGATTGAGCGACACGGGGTATCTGGAGAATACGTCAATACTTACTACAAAGAAGCGCAGCCTGCTGCGATTGCACTATAGGGGTCTGGGAGGGATGATCCGGTCTGAAGGACGGTGGTGCTGGAAGCATTCATTTCATGATCCGCGTGGAGAATGAAGAGGATGTCCAAGGCGCGGACGAGAACAGGGTGTGGTTTGTATGAGATCCCACCGGCCCTCTGCGTCGCCGGGAAAGCGTCGCTGTGCGACAGGTGGTCGAGCTGAAAGAGGAACCTGGCGTACATGACAAGGGCCTTCAGCACACTCTGTCATGCCGTAGGACAGTGTACGTACGACTCCGTGTAACTCATCCCCGTCGGTGGTACAACAAATTCTCTTCCTTGTCGGACACGGTATGCCATAGCAGCCAGCGTTATCGCCTTGCCTATAAGCCTGTATATTTGCTTATCCATGTTCTGAAGTGCAGCTGGGTCTCCCTTTGCACAGTTCGTGTAGAGGTTCTGACCTAGGACATGGCCATTGAGGCTTCATACCGTGCGCACAAAGATCTGAGAGATACCTTGCAAAGACGGGTTCACTTCGCTGTAGTATGACCCCAGGTACGCAAATGCGCTGGTCAGGATGGCCATCGGATGGGCGTCATAGCGGAAGGCATGGAAGAATCCGGCAGCATCTGCATGCATCACACCGTGGTTGAGGACCTCGCGTTCAAAGTGCACAAGCTGGGCCCGAGTGGGGAGCGAACCATAGATGAGGAGGTATGCACATTCGAGGAACGAGGACTGGGAGGCGAGCTGTTCGATGGGATAGCCTCTAAGAGGATGTGAGCAGACGGCAGTGCCGTAGAAAAGGTATAAAATACCTGTAGCGCAAGATGCCATTGTCGCCGTCGATGTAAGTGATGGCGCTCTCGATGACGGCTGTGTTTAGAAAACCTCGATCGGAAACACGCAGACCGCGTTCGGGCTCGTCTTCCGGGCGGTCACTTGGGCCAGGCGGGGCACGAATGGATTTGAAAAGGGGAGCAGAAACGGCGTTGTGGGATATACTGCGGCACTCAGCACAGGCAAAAGAGACGAGAGCTCGACGCACGGCACTTTGTATTGTTTTCCTGTACGATTGTCTCTGACGGTCAGCGACTCGTCGCGCGTAAATTTGGTGTCTTGGCCCATGGTGAGCGAGTCCCGGGTTGTGTCGGTTCAAATACCAGCTCAGAGCCGGCTGAATCGGTTATGCGCTGTCTAATTCACATGTAAATGTACTACACTTGAGTATGGTATGAGTGTCTCATGTGCCCTCTGCCTTCTTATCCCTCGACAACCAGCCTGACGGACAAAACGTCAGACGGTGCTGGTGTGCTAGAAGACACCTACCTCGCAGTTTCTGATCGTGCGCCTTTTGTCTCTCGCGGTCCGCAGCCCGTTGTCGAGCCAGCTCTGCATCGACTGATTGCGCCTCTGTGATCCAGTTGTTAACGACAGTGACCGTCAAAACGAGGGATGCATACCACTGGGCGCAATCTTCTTCGCCTCTGCAAGCACCACTTCGGCCTTCTCATAGAATCCTAGTTCACCTAATGCTTTGCCTTTCCGGAACAGTGCCTTGGAGTTGGCTGGGTTCTTTGCTATCGCCTAGGTCATCCTGATCGTGAGATCCGGTGCCACAGGATGTGCCCCGTTTACCTTGTCAGCAGTGTCTATAGCGCGTTTCCAGTTTTCTTGTTTGAGATGACACGCTGACATATTGGCATAGATTTTTTCGAGCATGAGGTCGACCTGTTTCGAACGCGTCCGTGGACTGCACGGTCCAGTGTCGTGACAACACACCTCGGTTTTCTCATCTTTGGCACTCGCTGCCTGATCTACGGCAGATGATGGCGAAGGAGCCGGGGGAGCCAACCCGAGGGACTTGAGCGCATTTCTAAACTGCATGATGAGGGGCCAGAATAGGGATGCCAACCAACGCACTTGTCGATTCCGTGCAGATACATGAGAGCCTATGATGTCGATGAGTTCCTTACGTTTAATCATGATGCACAAAGTCACGGCCGTACCTCGTGATACGATCGCAGTGCTGCATTTCGTGACGGCTCAGATGATGACGAGACAAGGATTATCTCTCAAGACGTACCGCTCTTTAGATCACCTTCCTTGAATGCAGTATCACCAATGTCTTTCTTTTCATGTGCTATTTGCATCTTGGATGAAACCTGGGTCTTTTCTTCAGGCGTCAGCTCCACGCTGTTCGCGTCGAGCGGAACAGCTTGGCCCGCGCCACTGGATGTAGATGCAGACATCAGCACTGGTCTAGGAAACAAGGCAAGTCTTGCCAGCCAAGATCAATGGGCAAGGGGTCGATTTGTCCATATTTTGTACGCTTCCATTTTCGGACTGCCTGTACTCGCCGGTACTAGTCTTTGCTCTTCAAACTTTCCTTGATGGCCCTCCTTAGCACCGTCCTTGGTTTCTCGGCCTTTGGCCTCGCGTCACGCTTCGGTCAGCTCGCAATACAAAAGAGAAATCTCATGGATAGTATGTTGCTCCGATACATCCAGGCATTTGTATATCCGACGCGCTTTTCCTCCAGACTTGGCAGGACATGCCATCGCCATGGCTGCGTTTGGCTATGCGGGCTATTGGGTGCATCACTACGAAGTGCGAACAAATGAGCTCATTGAATGGAAACGTGCGGAAATTCTGGCCAAGGCGGATGCTGCAAGAGAAGCAAGAGCTGCGGGAGCAGCTTGATGTCCGTGTGTGGTGGGCGTAGGTTCGTCATTTGCATCCAGAGCGTCGTTGAGCCTGACGCGTTGTTTCTGAAAAGAATCCTAGGATGACACCCTGGATTTTGTATTTAGAGTCCATCCGACTACAATGGTTCCAACCTGTGTTGATATGCCACCACCCTTGCCATTTGTGTAATGTGACGATCGGAAAGCACGGCTCAGAAGACACGGTATTCAGGTAATGTGTGCACAGGGGAGGTTGCAACTTGCATTTCACGGCCCTTGCCCTACACGTTTCTGAGTTCTGGCATGCTTAACGTGCAGGTGCAGGCCCGGAAATGAACGTCGTTGGAGTGCAACACGTTCTGGGGTCGACTCATGCCTGGCCAGCCTGGGATGGACGGGACTGTCGGACCTTGAAAGGAGAGTATAAGAGAAGGGGGTGGGTGGGCAGTCCCGCTGGCCCATTAGAATGAACCATTAAGCAAACCACACTCGAACGATATTCATCATGCGCTACCTTCTTCTCCTGCTTGTGCTCAGCTTCATAGCCACCTCCACGTTCTTTTTTGTAGAAGCCAGAAGGGTGAGTCGGTCGCTGTGCGCTGCACAACTGCTGACGGATAGACAGCCCCACAAAACCTCCCGATTTAGGACGGAGGCTAGGTAGACGTTTCTAGAGGGGGATTTTTAACATCTAAGTCCCCGATTGTATCATAATACAAGTAAGTGTTGGACATGGACGGGCATCGTCGGTGCTGATGGAATCTAGCTTGCTTGTAATGTCCTGGTGACTGGATTAACTCCACCGAGAGATACACGTGTAGCGCCATGCATTTGTTTGTCATACCCTTTTTAATAAATCACACACGCGCGTGATTTCAGCGAGGGAAAACGTGCAAGGAACGTGGCATCGCGGAGTTTCAAATTGATTATTATCGGAGTTAGAAGTTGGAAGTAAACAAGATATTATGTAATTCCTGAGATCCTTTGTTCCCCGACGCGAACGACGACGACAAAAGTTGAGACTTTCCTTGCTCCGTCACGCTCTGCACCGTCGCAACTGGTCACATCTCGGACTTTTATTATTTTATTATTTTCAAAGTCGTCGCTGCCATCCGCTCCTTTCCGTATGATGCCCGCGTCTCTCTCCCCGCTCGCTCTCATCGTACCCCGTCCAAACATACCCGCCCCACCCCCGCCCTCCGCGCCCCGCACTCCAAGTCGCAGCCCTGCCGCGTCCCACATCTTGCTCTCACCGCCCTCCGCCCACCGAAATAGCACAGATTCATGGAACAGCTCAAATTACGATTTCGATGACCCCAACGCAGTATGGAAGGAGGATCAGGTCAGGCTACTCACTAGGGTATGTCTCGTTCTCCAGACATCATTTATCCCCCCTCATTTTGCATTCGAGACCCTCGACGCCCTCCCAGCACACCTTATCACCCCCTTCAACGGACCTGTACCGCCCTCCAATCTACTCGACAAGATCGCCCGTGGTATATCAGCCGCCAAGGGTCCAAACGACTGGCCACATTCCATTCGCGCGACTCGAATGAAGCTTCTCGAACTTGCGCGCCGTAAGGCCCAAGAAGAGCGGCGAAGGGCTGTCCACAAGGAGGATAAAGCACCCCTCGCTCAGGGAGGGCCAGTCTGCATCGGTGAAGCCCACAGAACGAGGACGCCCGATCCAGCTGAAGTGCTCCAATCTCGAACCAACACTCCCATTCACACACGTCGTCCACTCTATCGACAGTCTAGCATGGACTTTATGGATCCCGAACAATCGGACCGGAGCGAATCCATTGCACGGTATGTGTATCTTCATTCTTCTACTCGCCTTGCTGTAATTGGTCATTGATGAATTCTTGGGCGCATATAGTCTGTCAACACGTCTTCAGCGCCATGATCGTGTGTTACATCATCCTTATCTTCGCCCAGCGCATTCCCGTCATCTCTCAGACTATAACAAATGTTCTCCATCAACGCCTGGTTCGTCCACTCTTAATTCGAATCGCTATCCAGAGGCCCGCAAGTCAACCATCTCGACGACCTCGACCTCCTCTTCTTCGTTTGGATCTCCAATGTCAATGTCTGCTCCACTCCGCCCATCGTCCCTTCGTCGTACTTCTACCCTTACCCTAGCAAGCACGAATGAGGTTCACGACCTTGATGTCGAGAATGCTTTGAAGAATGCTGATTTTCGGCGGAGCGGTGGATATCCTGGGGAGAGTATGGACACCATGGTTGATGTCAAAGTTAAGCGAGCGCCGTTGTACAATGGCGGGGAGATCACTGCACCCTCTGTACCTGCTACGCCTGCTAGCAAGCCGAAGAAGTCCAAACCGACACCCACGACCGCTGTTCCGCCAGAGCGCAGGGCTACTCTTAATCCTTCAGTTGGAGAGCCAAAACTGGTGCCTCGGACACCCCCAAATCAACCCCGCGTCCTAATCTCGGAGAAGGCAACACCGAACCAGACCAGCGCCCGTACAAAGAAGTTCAGGAAGGGTCACAAGCCTCAGGTGTCATTTTCATCTGACGAAGAAGAGCAAATACGGTCCAAAACTGCGAAGAAGGTACGCACGCATGAACCCGCTTGGCTAGCTTCTGCGGTGCAAGTGCAATCGTCGCTGCTTCTGTCATCGGCACTTCCAAGGGAGAAAGCGGAGAGTGATTCGGGTCGTAGCAGTGGCATCAGATCGAAGACGTCCATATCCTCGAGTGCGTCGACGGACAACGAACTCTCGACCGCCAGCACGGAGACTGCTGCAACTACTGTTTCTTCTATGTCTGCGTCTCAAACCAAACGTCAGCCGCTTAGGACACCTGGTGTCTATATCCAGATTCCGCCTCTCACACCATCGCTAGTGGAGACAATGAAACCCGCCCGTCGAAATCTGGGACGCAACCCGTCCATGTTTGGCCATGAATTGCCTTGTCCCCAGCGCACCCCAGCGTCCCCATCCCGCATCCCCGTTTCCTCACCGATTCCACTTTCGCCGCCTGTGAACTCTACCCCGTTGCCTAGCACCCCTGCCACATCGACCTCGTCTGCCTCTCCCCGCCCGCGCACTCTTCGCCGGGCTGCTCGGCGCATCTCCTTTGGAAGCGCAGCTGTGAACGGTAGCTCAGTCAGCCCAGTTGCAAACGTACGACATCAAGGTGGCGAGACCCCAGCTCTCGGGAGTGCCTTCCAGTTTGCTTAAGTCGGTTGGTAAAGCATGAGGTCTGGGTACTTTTACTGGTACCTGTCAGTCCGATCTTCCAATGCTGCATATTAGTCATCTTTCATTGTTTCTGTCCACCTCCCATGATTTTCATTCCGTGCTTCATGAATCTTCTAACTCGAGTCTGACTGATACATTTGTCAATCATGCCTATCTCGTCTCTATTTCGTTTTTGCCGTTGCACACCACCCACAGTCTTTCTACAGCCATGTATACAATTTATTTACCGGATCGCAGTCGTCTCTTCGTTCGTTTCATGTTCGGTCTCCGACCTTTTCTTTTTCGTTTCTACGAGATTCACAGCTTCATTTGACCCTCGCCTTCCGCTACTTTGTCCCCCATCTTTCTGTCAGTGTATCATCACTCTCCCCACACTCTTTCGAGCAATATTCGAGGTACGCTCTACCTTTTTTATCCTTTGATGATCTAACCACGTACGCCCAGGTCACTCGTTCTTCGTATCATCATCTGGCTCGTTCGTTATTTTCACCGCAGGCTCCGTATTTCCAATACCGACGCTCCTTGTTCTTCAATCTCCATCATCGACACTCATCCATCTGATTGTATTGCTGACGAATGGCCGTCTGGGCAGAACCAACCGTTCGGTCCTTTCATCTTTCGTATCCCTTCTTACCCACGTACTGCATTGTACGTTCCCTTATCGAGCTGTTTCCTTAGTCTACCACTCGTTTGTGCACTGATCCCCATGTTGTTCGATGGTGATTTATACTTATTTTTCACTCACGATCATTTCGCCCTTCTCATTTGCCCTTCTGATTTTCACCAGTCTTCTTCCATCCTTTGTTGTACAATATGCATACCCATTTGTACCCAGGCGTTGATCGTTCTTGGGTGACTATGGAACAGCAACTACAATTTATGGTACAGTATAAGTACACTTGCATGAATACTTGTACCAATGGTTGTATCCTTTGTACAGTAGCCTGTAGATGAAGAAAGAAGGTTGTGAAAGCTGAGTGTGATGAAGTTCATCTGTGGCTATCTAGATATAGGCAAAGTATCATGAATTTGTCAAATACTGGCTATGAGTCTGTATCATGGCAATTGAGATTTAACTTTTAAAATTTTTTTTCTTTTTCTCCCCAACTTATATACAGGACATAGCAATCTACACTGGTACATGCAGTAAAAAGCACAGGATCACATAGCAAGAAAGCAAAAGAGCCAGAAACAATATGCATTTCATCAGGAGAATAGGCAACAGACCTGACCCTACTTGTGTGCCCCTCTAGAGCATTGATAACACAACAAGATCAAAAGATAACATGAAAACATGAAACATGAAGAAAGCAAAGTAGAAGCCAGCCTTTAAACAAAGGTTGCTGTGTCCAGGTCACCCACCTCAATCCAAGCCTGGTCCTCATAGTAGCTGCTGATCAGCTCTCCAATAAGGCACTTGCTTGGACTAGCATGCTTGGTAATATAGGTCTTGCTGGTGAAAATGACCATGCCTCTCTTGCATCTACTAAGCATGACATTCATCCTCCTCCTGTCCTGAAGGAAGCCAAGCTCCATAGACCTGACAAGGGAGATAATGATGTAGTCCTCCTCATTTCCTGTCCCATCATTAGTCTGAGAATGAAAATTTGAGATTTGAACTTTACCTTGGAAGGAGTCCACATTGAAACACTTGTCCCCCCACTGAAGCTCAGCATTCTTGAGCTCCTCCTCTATCAGGGATCTCTGGGCATCATAAGGGGTGATGATTCTATAGTTCTTCCCCTGGGCTTGGAAGATGGAAGCAAGCTTGACAATAGCTTTGCACTCCTCCAAGTTCTAAAAAAAGTGAGATAGCCTATCATAGGAATATAAAATGCACTTACCTTGAGACTTTTACCATCATGAATTACCTGCTGACCAGGTACATTGACAAAGTGGCAAAGAATTGACTCTGTGTCAGCTAAGGAATGGTGTTCATTGGATTTGAGGAGGGGCTCTGAGTCTGAGTCATTAGTATAGATAGTCTGGGCAATAAAATTGCCAATTTGAGGTGGCATGCGGTCTAAAGCTAGATTAGTCATTGTACTAAAAAGGTTCTTACCAGAGAACCTACACTGGGTGTCAAGAAAGATGAATGGATTTTTTTTACCTTCAGGGTTCTGCTTCATGAGATGATCAACCTCAAAGACACTTTGAAGCTCCTTGATATTATCATGACCATGAGGAGGTACTATAAAATGTCTAAGTCAAAATTAATACAGAAAAATATAAAACTTACATTGCATGTTGTCACCAATGAAAACAGCTTTCCTGATAGTGGAAAAGTCTGTAAAGAGTGGGACATAATCTCCAATCTCTATCTGGGAAGCCTCATCTACCACAACAGTGTGAAGAGGATTGTAGGTAAAGGCACCCTCCTTTCTCAATGCATTACTAGAAAGCATGCTAAGAGTACAAAGCACAACAGGGCAGCCTTGAAGCTCTGAAAGCCTTCCAGAGAATTCACCACTGGTGATAGTATTGACTTTAATGGCAGTGTACAGATGCTCATGCCTGTGGGAGAAATAACAAGAAAAGTGGGATAATTATAAAAAAACTCACCAGACAGCATAGAACCCATCAGAAACCAAAAGTTTCCAGTTGGGAACATTAAAGGCAGCTAACTTTTCTGCAATATTCTTGACAGCAATGTTGGACTGAGCTATAAGCCAGATTCCAGATCTTCCTGCCTTGACTGCAGTAAGGACAAAGGAGGCAATGACTGTTGTCTTGCCTGTGCCAGGAGGACCTTGGATAATAGCAACTCTGGAACCATCAGTTTGATCCAGCATACATCTGACTGCCTTCTGCTGGGAATTGTTGAGAGGGCGAGGAATTTTGTCAAGATTGAGCTTAACATGAGCTGGAGCTGGTTGAGACCAATCAGCTGGCCATGCAAAATCCTCCCCAGGGCCAAGATAGATCTTATGGATCCATGGATTGAAATCAGGACCATCAACACTAAGCTTTCCCTGGAGAACCATAAGGATAACCTGGGCTTTCTTCATCTCAGCAAGAGTATTGTCTCTACCAATCAGGGTGATGGCAGCCACTTGCTTCCCAGATAAGGATGCATTAGTACTCAGCATAGCATGGTCACCCCCTGCTCTGGTGATCTCAGCAGGGACTGTGAAGGCTCCAACCCCAGCATGGGAAGCAACATGTATTTGAACTTTCTATATGAGGGTTCAAGTGAAAGGGATCAGGAATATTGCCCACAGGAAACTTACTTGATTTTTTGTACGAATGCTGTCCTGAAAACGATCCGCCTTAGCACGGAGCTGCTTCTTTCCATTGTCGAAGGACGTGTGGTAAGCTCTAGTAACCTCAGTTGGTTTGAGCTCATCCCTTTGAAATGCGTCTGTCGCGGTCTTGGCCAGGAAGTGAAGGATCTGGAGACTGACGTCAGTCTAAGGAATCAAAAAAACAAAATAAGATAGTTCACAACATCGGGAAGTTTGACAGTATCAACGGGTGGTACGTGTGACAACCTATCCTCCATAGAAGCTAGCTGCGAGATGTAGTGGGCAACCCAAGCACGCTGGGCGAGAGGTGTAGTGGTAGCGGTGGCCTCGATATCATTGGGGTCTTCACAGATGAAGCTGCGGAAGGTGCGGGCAACGTTCCCCTCGTTCACCAGCTTGTTGCCAGTGGCGAATTTGATGGTGGCGAGCGGCGCGCGGGTTTTGGGCGAACCCGCGGACTGGAGGTCAATCGCCTGTTTGATACGGAGATCGAGGCTCTGCCAGAGCGCAAGCGCGAGGGGACCCATGTCGAATGCATAAAGGAACCCGCAGGTGCGACTCAAGACGTGATCGCGGAGGTAATCACGTCCCGGAGTAATCAAAGAGGGATTCGAAGAATTAGCGCGTCCGTTGTTCTTGTCACCAGTGAAATCGATAAGGATGACTGAGGTGGCATCGGCGATAGCAAGGACCCGAAGGGCTCCAGTGTGCAAAAATGTGCCAGAGAAACCGAGAGGACGGCCCTCGTTACGTTCGACGATGGTGCGCAGGTCAGTGTCGTCTTCGTTAAGGCTGGACATCTTGATCAGGACGACATCCAGCCTGCCATCGCTGCCTGCGTCGAGGAGATTCTGGAAAATAACACGGGAAGTGGACATGTAGTACGATTCTTTGAAGCAAAAGGCGCGAGTTGGGTGGGAGGAGTGAAGATGCGGGGAGTGGCTCAAACAACAAGCCGAACTCGTTGCAGCCTCGAGGCCTCATCGATGAGAGGATTCCATCGCACAGCCTCGCTTCATCGAGCTCCGTTTGGCAACCTAGCTACCAAAAATGCTAGAGTTACCACGAGGAATACTGGGCTACTACGCTCGTCCTACAAGTCCATCATTGTGTCAATTCACAAAACACGAGTAGTCTCACGTATGCGTATCATTTGCCAACTGCAGCAGTACATGTCTCAGAAGATAGCTATGAGGTGTCCAAGTGGTTCCATGCGAAATCTATATCCTAGCGCCAACCTGAAGGATGTCCCTCCCGTTCATCCAGTTCTTCTCACCAACATAGGCAGCCAGTTTGCCCACCAGCGTCTCGGACGCTGCACCAAAGAGAAAGGCACGATTGGAGCAAATGACCATGCTTTCTTTACAGCGGGTCAACATTACATTGGTGCGACGATGATTCCTCAAAAACCCCGGTTTGTGGGAGCGCACAACAGAGATTATTATGTGGTTATCTTCGTTGCCTAAGAACGAAAGTCATATTCTGTCGACAATATTTAGTCTGAGAATGGACCTTGAAATGAGTCAACATTGAAGACTTTGTCCTCCCACAACAGGTCCTCTGATTTGAGCATGTTTTCGATGAGAGTTCTTTGGGCATCGTATGGGGTAATGATGCGGAAGCTTTCTGACTTGTACTGCCGAGCGATCTTCATAACAACGCGTGCCTCTTCTTCATTCTTTTTCACGGGTGTTAGAGCTTTCCAAGGCGCAAGGATCGTTCTCTTACAATCCAACTATGACCTCTTTTCATTTCCCGCCCTTTGCTCACATCGATAAACTGACATGGTCGAGCGCTAGGGCGATGGCAAGTTGAAAGTTCGTTGTTATAAACGTTTCGCGAAATGAAAGTGCCAATGACATCCGGCATGCGATCTAACATCATCAGCGTGAAGGTAAGACAGACCCAGGGTGATTAACAAACATTGGGTATCGAGCAACAATGACTGCCTCCGGAGATGCTTAAATTCGAATACGCTGCGAAGTTCTGGTATCTCCTCTTGACCATATGGTGGCACTGAGGGAAAAGTCAGCTGCGACATGGTTGCTAACAGAGAAAGGTCACATTGTTTGTCGTCACCAACGAAGACAAGCTTCGATAGTGTTAAATGAAAGCGGTGGAAAATTGGAAGATACTCCCCACATTCAATCTGACTCGCTTCGTCCAAAATTATCATTTCCACAGGAACGATGCGTAAGAATACGCCGACCGAAGGATTCGAGAACATGCTCAAGGTGCACAGAATCACTTCGTAGCCGCACAGCAGCCTGCTTGCCTCGACAATGGTCTTTGGGAATGAATCGGATCGAATGAGACAACGTTCCAGATCCTCGTAGAGATGCTCATGCCTGTCATACGTCAGGACGAAAGTTCGCACAAGACACAATGGCGCACCAGTCGAAATGGAAGTCCTTGGATACAAGGAGTTTGAACTTGATAAAACCTTCTTTGATGAACTTTTCTGCGATGTTCTTGACCGCGACGTTGGAGTGCGCGGCAATCCAAATTTTCTGGCCAGAATTAGCACGGTCGTGGCTTATGACGGATGCTGCGATGACGGTAGTTTTTCCAGTTCCTGGAGGACCTTGAATCATGACGATTCGATCGTCGTCCTTGTCTGACAAGATTTTCTCAACAGCTCTATGCTGAGAAGGATTGAGACGAGGAAATTGCACAGGCGGAGAAGCTCTTCGCCCTCGTCGCTTGGACCACTGCAACTGCTCATTTGGGAGCCACAGTGCCTGGAAAAACGGATTTGAGAATATATTCGTTCTGCCCTGTAGGGTAGCGAGCACGACATTCTGGCGAGCGAAATCAGCAGAAGTGGGGTCATCTTTTCCTATAGTTGTGACGGAGACAACTTTATTGCCTTTAACCGCTTGGTTGACATTGATTTCCGCGCGCCGACCAGAAACTTTGTGGGTTCGGCCCGTGACCTGGGTCTTAGTATTGTTCCCCTCTATTTCGATTTGAATGACCTATGCGACAGTCACGTTTAGTTGCACGTACAAGGAAAATGTCAACAGACCTGATGGCTTGACCGTTTGATGCGGGTGGAAAAACGGTCGCACGAAAGATCGACGGTACCCTTTCGCATGGCGAATTCACTTTGCACGTCGTTCTTGACGGCAACCGGTTTTAAAGCCTCCAAACGGTCCGCATGTCGGACAATGCCTGCTAATGCATTAAGATGCTAGAAATTCTCATGGCGGGTTAGAGTGGCAATGCTAACACGAACCGAGCGCCATACCGCTCTCGGGAAGTCCACTGTGTTGATCCTAGGGAGAGGAGCGAAGCGCGGAGACATGTGAGGAAGAGTTGCAGCTTTACAAGCAGCCCATGCTTTCAAGGCCACCTCAAGTGTGGCATTCATCGTCAACGATCCTGAGTGGTTGAAGAACAGCGATCGCACGTTCTCCTTATTCAGCTTCACTTCTCCGCCCATGGCATTCATCAACGCCTGCAAAGAGTGCCTGCCATCAGTCGTGACCGAAATCATGTCCACCGCACCGCTGATGCGGATAGACAGGTCCAAATACAGAGCAACGGTGAGTTGGTCCATTGTAAAAGCATACTTGTGAAAGTGGCGGTTGAGGAGAAGTCGGTCCTGGAGAAGACTTTTACTTTTAGCAATGCGGCGTTGTCTTGCACCCTGAGAATTGTGGCGCGCAGACTTGGATATGTTCACAACAAGCACGCGCGAGAGCGTGGCAAATGCAATGGAAGAAAGTCGACAGCTGTTGTCGTAGGTGGCGGAGATGCCAAGAGCGCCGTGGGCGAGTACCGTGTCCAGCAACGGCTGGAGGTGCTCCCCGCTCACAGCATCGTCTTGGCATTTCATGACCGTGAAGGTAGTAGAATCATTAAGGAATAATTTCTGGGTGGTCGTAAGTGACATGGTCATGATGGTAGGAAGGGCGTACGGGCAAGCTTAGCGCTTTGGCGCCTCCCTCTTTTATCTGCTCCTGAGAAAGCGGGCACGCGTCAGAACAAATAGGGAATTTGTGTGCTCACGGCACAGCAAGTACAGCAAGTCACTATAGAATCGTTATACCGCGGGGCTGCGACGTTCAATGGGAACTGGCATTACGTTCGAGATCAAGTCGATATGGTGACGCCGTTTGTGTCTGTGGGTGTCTCGCCAACACAGCCACAGCGTCGCGCACTCTTTCGGTCGTCACGTGCTCCCCACGCTTTCTCTCTTCAAGGACATGGCAACTCCTGTCATCGTTGGTCTCGGTGCAGTGACGGCCGCACTGGTGGGCAGACACCTCATTAGAAGCGGCATCATTGGGAAAGGCGCGGTAGATCAATGGGCGAGAGGCGGGTTCAGAGCCAAAATGGATCGCAGGGAAGCCATTGCAATCCTCGGGTTGAAGTATGTCGTCCTTAGCCATTCACTCCCCCTTTAATCGCTCATGTTCTTCTGCAGAGACGGGCCTATGCTCCGCAATAAACTCAAGGACGCGCACCGCCAAATCATGTTGGCCAACCATCCCGACCGGGGCGGTTCGCCATACCTCGCAAGTAAAATCAACGAGGCGAAGGAATTGCTTGAGAAGACTGACAAAAAGCGATGAGGATGCGATAGCTTTTCATTCTGGTGAGTAGCCGCATATTTCGAGTCGGTCTGGGGTCACTTATTGTTCAAAGTTTAGGTCATGTATCATACCACCCTATTCCATTTTAGAATATAATTCGCCACTCTCCAAGGTGTTCTGGTAGCTGACTAATCTTCAATCATTTGCTCCGTATCAGCTCATCTCTTGATCATCAACCTAACCCTTTGCGCGATGAGTGTAGTGGACTTTGACCCGTCTCTGCTCGGAACAAAGGATCAGTGAGGTGTCTTGCTTATCCTCTCGCAACCTTTGGACATAACCACGTTATCCAAAACAGCTGGGATCAGCGTTACTCGGACGAACTCGCACACTTTTACGAAAGCGGACTCGAAGGCGAAGTTTGGTACGTGTCCTGGGCCCCACTCCCGTCCGCACTCCCACGCTGTATTCCGTCAGGTTCGGCGAGGAACCTGCTGAGAATATGGTCGCGTGGGCCTCGACCCACGTTCCTCCGACAACTCGGCCGCACGTTCTCGACATAGGCACGGGTAACGGACACCTTCTCTTTGCATTGGTCGAAGCTGGTTACGAAGGATCGCGATTGACGGGGGTTGATTACAGCCAAGGCTCAGTGGACCTGTCTGCCGCCATCGCCAAGCAGCGGAACGAAGACCAGGAGGCATCCACATGCGCGGACATCACTTTTGCAGTGTGTGACTTTCTCGATCCAGACTCGTCGATCCCTCCGCCTCGAAAAGGGAGCACAGGCGACGGCGTTTGGGATCTCATTTTGGACAAGGGCACATATGACGCTATGTCGCTCATGAGCATGGATGAACAAGGGACTCCGCCGCTTGACGCGTATGTCCCGCGGGTCGTTAGGCTACTCAGACCAGGTGGCCATTTCCTGATCACATGTGAGCGACTCCCCCGTCGGTTGTTGATCGCGAATTTACTTCCAGACACAGCATGTAACTTCACCGAGGATGAATTGGTTCAGAGGATCGCAACTCAGGGGTGCAGACTTGAATACGTGTGCGTGTAACAAAGCCCACCAAGTTGGGAGACCAGCTGACTATTGGGGAAGGGGAAACATTCCGTACAAAAAGTTTACGTTTGGAGGGAAAAGCGGAAGTTCATACGTGACCGTCGCATTTCAAAAGTTCCGTGTTTAAGTCATGTACGTGGCTGTCTGGACCGCACAGCAGAATTCCATGATGTGCCTTCAAGGTGAAATACACTACTTTTTT